>JBAMJV010004539.1:0-15474 GCA_037951105.1 Echinarachnius parma
CATGTTACATAAGAGTGACACATGCGTCGGCGATTAGAGCATTTCTAAACTATTTCTTGGACGTACACGTATTTGTTTTGGTACTTCACGCTTCTACTTTTCTGAAAATGTACTTTCCTCATAACACTTATTGACGATGAACATTTCCAAAGGTTATTTCCCGCAAGCAAGAATTGTTGACCGTTACTGTATTCTGGAGAATTATTCTTTAGCATTTGCGTGCAATATTGATTAGTTTATGTCACGACAAAGCTGAATAAAAGAACACACACATAACATTCCCTTCCGCGCAACACGAATGTTCTTCAAGACAACATTCGGTTGAACGTCATGAAAGCAGGAATCGATCGAGATAACAAGGCGCCTTTTCATTTCCGCTTCCTCACATCTCCCATCTAAATATGGATTCTGATTTGGCAATTTAAACAAATTAAAAGAGCAGCGTGGCCCTGACATTATCTAAATGTCACACGACTGTCACGTTGGCCTTCATTTTAACACAGCATATGGCAAACGTTCAGGTGATCATGGTGATTTTGTTTATAAGTTCATCCACAGGGGTTCAAGTAATTATACATCAATAATAAATAATAATAAATAATAATAAATAATTGACTCTTTTCGATGAAAACATGCTAAACACCGGTAGAAGTTCTTATTTCACATGTTGGCCGTTCTATTTTAAGAATCAGATTTCCTATTTGTAATATTGAATGAGTGTTTGGAGAAACCAAATAAAAACCAGTGGGACTAGACAGAAAAACCAGTCTTTCTCTTCCGTTTGTTGTTTCACTCAACACTACGATATGGGGGTGGAATAACGAGTTGGATTTTGCTGACTACAGTGGGACACACTTCCGCACCTCCACTGAGAAGCAAGGAACATATACGATTAAAAAACACCAACCGTACATTTGTTACAGGAACACAGTTTATATGTATGTGTATTCATTATATAGGTCCCAGATCGATACAGATGTGACGAGCAAATTGTAAGGAAGAGGCTAGAAACGAATCAGGTTGTATGAATTGTCGCAGTGGCGTCTCCCCTGCCGTTTGGCCTTGAATTATGTTCTATCTTTACGATGTTCATTATATTATTTGTCTCATGTTCTATCTTTACACTAGTTATTCATTGGATTTCGCACAGAATGCCATGCTATACGAGTTCATCATCCGCTCTATTTGGTTTACGCCCAGTGCATTACGCCAGACAATTGAACATGTTGATAGGAGTACCGTAGCCTAATTGGCGGAAGGGGGGTAAATTAAGGGGGGGGGGGGGGGGTGTCAGTTATCCCCTGAACAAAATAAGTTGTTTCCCTAACTACTTACTGCTCTTTTAAATAAGTACTAGCACCATCTGTAACCATCCGGTTACGTATCATAGTCAAATGTTACGCATTTCATAATAGTTGGCTGCTACCGAACCTGAACTCGTGCAAGATGTTTGTCCGACATAGCAACGACTAATGTTTGCATAGTGAATTGTTACAGTACAGTATTTACATGAATTGATTATGGCCAGATTAATATATTATTTTTTTAATTATGGAATTATGGTAATGAACTGGTAGGTTTAAGTTTCAGTACAGACTACCCCTTATATAGAAATCCTTACCCCCCCCCCCCCCCCCCCCCCCCCGCACCCCTGTAGCCTTGGTCTGTGTGACCCGGGCTACCCCACCGAGTGGGAGATAGAGGGTATCGATCTAGTCCAGTACGTCTTCAGGCTCGCCTCATTCCCTCTACAACAACTGTTGCTCGCTGTCTGCCCAACACCCGGAGCCACGTGATTATGTGACGGGGATCAAAGGGCGGGAGAAAAATGCGCGGGAAACTAGATCCGTGCGTCTGACGCTCTGGCATTCTGTTTGCATTCTTTTATACGATGTGTTGTACGTGGTTTATTTCTTTATTATGTCATCTTTGGTTTTGACATTTGGACAATTGTATGTTTCTTTATGCGATATCATAACTTTAGGTACAGTGTGCTAAAAAAAACAGCCAGGCGCCTGATTCCGTTTTTAAATCAAACAAACAAACAAACAACAAACAAACAAACACAAAATCAAACAATTAAACGAACGAACAAACACGCTCACGCATAAAACTAAACAAACTCGTTTCTTATGCAATCATCACAATCTTGTTATTCTTATATTTTTTACTGAAGGGACAACGGAAGTACATCTCTACGAAGTGTATAAGAAACATTGCATAACAGGAGCACATTTCCAATAGCTGACATTAGTTTGTCATACAACTGCTGGAATATCTGGTAGCGTAACTTAGTTTAGCATGATCAAATACAAAGTGAACACACTTTGTGTCCACACATGATCGGGTCAATGCGTACCCTCGGGTTTGTAGCATACAAGCTGTCCGTTCGGCCGACAAATGACACCGCCTCACCATGGAAGAACTCCCACATCCCTGGCCTGACCAAATCAATTGTGCAGCTAAAGCCCTGGTCACAACCCACCGTGCGTGTTTTTAGTCCGTACGGTTTTTGGGGAGGCCACGGCCGCCACGTTTTTCTGAAAACGTAGGGAGGGAGTGGCAAAGGCAGGGAGGGAGTACCGGCAACGCACGTCACACGCACGGTGTAAGTACGTGGCCCGCACGCCACGCCTGGCCGTGAGCGGTTGCGTGCATCGTACGTTGCGCACGTGGTAAGTGCGTTGTACGTGCTTACAACGTGCTTACAACGTACGGTCTCCGTGCGGTTGCCACGTTATCGTACGGAAACCGTACTTACACGTGCTGCTCACGTACGGTGTCCTTACTCACTAAGTGCGTGCAAGTGCGAACAACCTTTTCTGCTCATATTATACTGCAGAAATCAGTGCGCACAACGTGCGTTGTAAGTGCGGAGCACGTGCTTACTCGGTACGGTCCACGTGAGTTCTGCGTGCTCATTGGACAGTTGAACTGGGGAAGTGCCGAGTAAGCACGGACCACGCACTTATCACGTGCGCAGCACGCACGTGCGCTCATTGGCTGTAGAACGCAGCGAAAACGCAGCGAACGCAGCGAAAGTTCCTCGTGCACTAAAAGTGCTACGTCGTGTCTGCGTGCTCCCAAATCCGTACTGAGTCGGTACTGAGTCGGTACTCACCACGTACGGATACCCACGTTTTGCCCACGTTTTTGCAAGTAGACAGCACGCACGGGGCACGCACTTGCAAGTACGGCGGGTTGTGACCACCGCTTTAGGGGGCGACCGTGGGTCTTTTGCACCCCTACCTGGGAAATCCGTGCCCCCTTTTTCTGCTCATGAGATAACATGAAGAACTATTATTAAAAACAATTTGAACAGATGTATTATCTGATTAAAACACATGAATAGTAGTAAATAAATAAATAAATGAATAAATTAATACTTCAATAAGAAAAATAAACGAATACATAAATAAATGATTAATCAATGTTATTTTGGAAGAGACTGCCCCCTTTCTATCATTTGAACCACCCCCTCCCTTTGCCCCTTGTATGGGCTGATGCTGGCTATGCCACTATGCCAATGTGAGGAACACCACGTGACCTACAATATACTTTGTCACCCATCGGCCATCACATGTTTTTTTCTAAACAAAAACTGTTCGATTTTCATCCAACGTCCTTCAATTTAAAAGTATAATGGACACTGACAAATACTCTCATCTTTGCACTGCATTATGTTTGAATGTTTGCGATGTGTACTTAAAATGTACGTTTTTTAATTAAATTATTCATTGTAATAATTTATTAGAATAATAACTACCCCTAATAACTACCTAATAAGTACCTTTGAAAATATTCACAAATTTGGACTATGAATAATGTTTGACCGGCCATAGTACTTTTCCTTCAAATATTAAAGGGACATTCCCTCTTTTGCAAGCCAAATTTCAAAAGTTGCGAGGTTATTGTCTTATATGAAAGAAAATGTCATTTAATAGCATGCCTGAAAAAAGTAGAGCTTGAAATCTCTTTTTCGTGGAGTTATAGACCTAAAACTAATAAACCGTCGTCCAATTTTAATTGTGCATTATACGTATATTCACCCAGTGAGGAAGTTCGTACACAGATTCCATGAAGTACAACAACGCTATGCGTGACCCCTACGTGACCCGCGCTAGCTACGTGACCAGCGCACAAATAAGAATAGCATGACCGCACACTAGGCAAAATAACCAAACCTCGCTTAAACTGACTACATGTAATTACATATTCATAATTTTTGAGATTTTTTTTCCGTGACATACCTTTACAAATGTCGGCGTCACAATACCTTTACAATAATAAGGACAATATAGTTGTAATAGTATGCTTGGTACTTGGTAGTTTAATCCTGCAAAACACTCCATAGGAGTTTTAACTGGAGGTGGGTCCGAGAGAGTGGTTAGCCCCTAAGGACAGAAGCGTTCTTAGCAGGCGCATTCTGGAATGTATGAAGTGAGGGCTGGTTTACTGTATATTGAAGTAGCTTATTCCATTCACTGGTTGTACGGACGAAAAATTAATTTGCGAACGCCTCAGAGTTTGTGTGTTGCTGTTGGTACTGTAGAGAATGGCCCCTTCGGTTTCTGTCTATTTTGGGTTGAATGAAGTCCTCATGTTTGATGTCCAGGTTTCGGTTCAGCATTTTTGAAAGCAGGTTAGGCGATGACATTTCCTTCTGTCTTGAAGCGCAGTCCATTTTAGCTCTTTAAGAATGGCAGTGATGCTTGTATTTTCCCCGTATGTGTTGGACACAAATCTTGCTGCCCTATTTTGCACTCTTTCTATGCCATTTATGTTCTACGTCAGTTAAACTCTTTTATTGACCGATATATAGTCTGATGGAGGGACGCATTCGTTTTTCATTCGTAGAATCCAAATTATAGGACTGTTCGATCTGGTTTTGTGTGTGTGTGTTTCATTCATCCCCATCCGTCAACTGGAAACTGTTCAGACGTTTTGTAAAAGAGGGACTGTCCCTTTAATACTTAATAATTGTTCAGAATAAGAGTTGCTTGCTGAAGTCTGTTGACGGCCTGAACGTGTTATTTTATTTTTTGTATATAATCTGCCGCTTTTCGAATACATAATAATTTAAAATAGAACAAATGAAGAGCTTAATTCCAAAGGGGCTATTTCCACTTTCCATTAAAAAATGTGTTAACGATATCAGCGCATAAATAAGCTACGTAGCTATTTAGAAATCTGAATTTTAGAACGAATTACGAGATCAAAATCAAAATATGGAACGTTCAATTTTCATATTCCCCTTAGGCACGTGTACAAAGTTTGACAAAGAAACCGGATTTTCTCCGAAATTGAAAAAGTGGATGTAGCTCCTTTTAGAAATGAGCTCTTCAAATATAGTATCAATTCCATGAACGAAAATATGATTAAGTACAATATTGTTTGAATAATTAAGTTGTTTACATTACATGCGCAATGTCATTGAACTAATGGACGAGGTCCGCATGTATGGAATATAAGTCAACTTAATCCAATAATTAGGGCATTGGATCGAACTCGTAGCCAAAATAAACAATTCAGTTATCAATAATAACTATTCAAATGCATCATGTTAAATGGATGGCCCTTGACCACTGGTTTGGTGATAGATCATCCCCACAAACGACATGTTGGCTAATAAAGTTGCATGTATTTTTGGTAGTTGAAGCATGCTGCACAAATATGTTGTTAGGTATCTAATTCGTATTGTTTTGCTGTCGTAGGTACAGTATATTTGCTAATCGATATATCTGTACTATTTTGTTTTCAACTGTTTTTTAAGTATTGATATTATATTCACTGTATCCTGGCCCGTTAAATAGTACGTTCACTAGAATTGGAGTGTATTTTAACCTGTTCCCTACTAGATTATATAACCCCCATCGTAAATAAGAATAAACCATCGCAATGGGTTTATGCATATAATGCATAAACTACAACAGTAATGAGCGAAAATACAACGTGATATTCGCCGAGTCACGGTCATTACACCGCCTTTGTATACAGTTATAATTTTCCATTGGATAATTACACACCCGAACACTTCAATCGTAAACTTCTTTCTAACGAAAGATAAATTTGGAAAAACGGAAGGTGTTACATACGTCTATTGTCAACACCAATACCATGAGGTATGTGATAAACACTATAGAATTCTTCGTAATTAAGTTGTATGGATTTTGGGAATGTTTCGGTATCCGGTTAATAATCAATATAACAGCCTGAGAGTAGCCGTAGTGAAACAAAAAAACACATTAGCAATGTGAAGTATTATTGATGACCATTCATCATAACACTATGGGCGAGGCCCCTGTTTCGATTAACCGAGAGACAATGCATTGTGTACCAAGTCTGCTCGATCATGTTGGTAATTTATTATATTGTATTATTGTAATGCATTGTCTCTCGGTTACATAAAATAATCTAAACAGGTGGCGTGGCCATGCATGGTGTTATGATGGATGGCCATCAATTATAATATTATTCACATTTATTTGTTTTTTTTACTTTGTACTCGGACTGCTATCTGATTGATTATTTACACAAGCATAATAGTCGTAGTTGACATATGTGCATACACATAATATAATACAATGTTAACTACAACTATGAATATTATCTTATTAATCCGAATAGCAGTATAAGAGTGGCCGAAGTAAATTTACAAAACAAACCATTATGAATGTGAATTATTATTAGATGTCCATTCATCATAACATTGTGTACCAAGACGTCTTTTTACAATGTTGATTTATATTTAACGGAAGAAAACGAAATTTTAGAGTATGATACATCATGCCCCGGCGAATACGGTATGTGACTGCTACACAAAGATACCGCAGACATTGTACGATATAAAGTCCAACTCCCCGAAATCGCCCTTCGCACACAAAGCCGACTCGACCCGATCCGACGGGTTTTCAGTCGGCTCAGCTCAGTATACGCTGCACTGTTAAAACGCTGTGTAAACAAATTCAACAACTTGTTGAAATTTTTCAACAAACGCTGTTTAACATGAACCATCCAACTGTTGTTGACAAAATTAAAACAACAGTTGTGTAAACTTTAAACAACTGGAGTTGTTGAATGTTTGTTGAACAGTTGTTTAGAATAACAACCCTGTTGTTGAAATAGCAAATACCAAACAAACCGGCAAGGTCGGAATCGAACCCGGGATCTTTAGGTTATAAGCCTCACTCTCTATCGACTGCGCTATCTCGTTTCGCTTGGTTTGCAATGGGACAAATGGGTTTTGACGCGGTGATTTTGCGGTCGAAACTATCACGTGATTTAACACGTTTCATCAACGCTTCAACAATGGCCGCTTCACGCAACCCTTCTTTATACAACTTATCATGCTACACCTAGTTGTATAAAAGTTGTATGAAAAGATTTAACAACCATTTTTACACAGCGTTTTTTTACACAGCGTTTTAACAGTGTGCCTCAGGACTCCTGTTTTTCCGGTCCAGAGCCAGTCGGAGATCGCTCGAGGCCGATTCAACATCTTGAATCGGCTACGACTGAGCGAAACCGACTCTAGCCTGACTAAAGACCAGTCGGATCGGATCGAGTCGGCTCTGTGTGCGGAGGGCTTTAGGTAAAAATATCGTGCGGGCACCCGGTGCATTTGTGACCTATGTATTAAAATGTGGATTTTCTTTTAACTATTTTTCTTTATATGTTAGGGTGTATGCTATTATTTAAGATTTAACGTCCCTTTATTACGTATTTTTAGTTTGTCATGTTATACAAGTATGTATTTCATTGCATGTATTATGTAGATTTGTTTACCGGGCCCCCTGGAAAACACACATGCTTGATCACTGACGGGGCCATCCTGTTTAAATAAGACTGGATAAATAAATAAATAAATAAATAAATGAATAAATAAATAAGCGGTCTGGAAAAGAATACGATTGTGTAAGTCAAAGTTGTTCATTATTAATCCGAACATTATTGATTTAAGGCAGAAATACACGGCCCGCGTTCTCCTTCGCATGCATTGCGTGTATTACGTAAAACAGAACTAAAACGTGAAGCTCTAATAAACATGTATATATATTATTCATGTTAACTACGATAAACATTATAGCAGTGTGATTGAGTTTACGAATTGAATAAAGTAGTAAACCTATAAATGAATTGGTTAGTAAACGCTACCCAAATATCCCCGGGAGACCTGGTCCAACAATCGATTCAATTGTGTTTAATCATGCAGTAAGCATCTAGAAATACCTATCTGTACTTGAATATCAAAGATCTAGGGCAAAATGTGCACCCTCTCTGTTATCCTGTTTTTGTACAGGTTTTATATGTATTTACAGTTTTATTGAAGGTTAATTGTTGGATTCAATTGATGCTTTGTAGGGTACCTGTTTGAAAACAAGCATTCTGTATGGTCTAAACGAGGTCGCTTACAAATCTTTTCCATGACATGATTTGAGTTTGGAAACCCCAATCAAATACAATAATATGATTTACTACTATAGGTTAGATCAGACAATCAGTGGCTATATTCCGCTCAACGATCCGTTGATGAAGTATATTATATCAAGTCCGATATAAAAGTAAACCCCATGTAGGGTCGGTAATTTCTGCCTACTACTAGGTTATCTGGGTACAAATATTGGTATACATTCGTACACAAAACACAGAGCAACCATACAATATTCACTCTGTCTTTAATCTTTGTGAATTCTGCGTCACGACATGTTGCCAATAGTCCAAAATCGTAATTTGAAAGAAGACGAACTTTTCTAGATAATTGCAAAACTATAACTGCTCAGATGTGGGGACAAGAACGATTGAAACAATATATTTCAGTAGAAATATTTAACAAATTCCCCACCTCCTGGATCAAGGGATACCATTCCAATCAACGTGATTGCCAGATAATTGCTTGTTACCATGGTTACCACCTAAGCCTCATCCCTGTCGAAACTAACACTCAGAGGACGAGTATTACTCGAAAAACATCGCCATCTGTCTCAGCCAGCAAGAAAAACAAAATATTTATAAATATGTTTTTTTGTTATTGTTTTATTGAAGCTCCCAGTTAAAATGTGTAACTAATATATTTACTTGAGTTTGTTTCAAGGTTCCTTCTAATCAATAATTCATGCGGTACAGTCATGGGATTATTCGAGTTTGGTTCTCTATGATGTCGACGAGATTGTTGATAAAAAAAATGGATATCGACGGCAAAGATGTGTTTAGATTGAAGGCAATATAAAAGTAAGTAATATACAGCACAGCGTAGGCCGCTTCATGTGTGTATCATGTTACAAACACATAATAATGTAACGCACAATAATTTGATATGCTCGATAAATCAGCGAACGTGAAAAGATTTGTTGATACATATTATGTTAGCATTATAATCTTGCATATCGTGTGAGAGTATTATACTATGTAGTTCGGTTCATTAAATCCAATGAAATAAAAACGATTTCTGTAAATGGTGTACTCGTAATAAAATGACACGAGAAATGTTACGATGATTAATGAAATAATATTCATAGAACTCATTCGGTGATGCGTTTTAAAGCCTTATTGCACATGTGACAAATTATAATAAGTGGTATTTGCATGATAATGTTAGTTTATATCATCGATTTTACACACCTGATTCTGTTATTAAAATAAGTTTCAGTATCATAAGTATGAAGTCAATATGGGCCCTACATTTTCGTTACTTGTAGAATCTTCTTCAGAGGCTACGTGACCAAGTACCTTCTGTTGTCTGAAAAGACGGAATATATTTGTGTGCAGAACTCACAATCAACTCTGTGTGATTATTGAAGGTTATACTGTGTTAAAGGTGCACCTGTAAAGTGTCTAACTCCACAAAAATTAATTTGAGCTTCCACATTTCTCTTCTGCCATGTTGTTTGGCTTATGGTAAGACAAGAATAAAATAGGATAAGATTTTGTTTAAATGCCCCTTTAGTATGACGATATATATCATTGATAATCATTCAGCTCAAGAGCGTTTATAAACGGTCATAAACGTCATACTGTTATTAGTGGTAAAAGCTGACGCAACTTTTCGCCTTTTTAACCAGGAAAGCAATGTTTTTTTTCAATGAAACTTTCACACATCATTCGGGCATATCTTACAATGATTTTGGTATAGGATTGAAGTCTCAAATGTCATTTTGGGCAACATCTGACACTTAACAGGTGCACCTTTAATGTATCCGAGACAAAGGCAGATGATTACAGAAAAGCTTTTATTGTACCATTTGCTTGTCCATCGTATTGTAAATATTTGATATCAGATGTAAATTAATCATATTGCAAAGAATCAAAATCCTTCGGAATATGCTTTATGTAATATCATAATGTATCATATATGTGACCAATATTATAGTGCATTGCATTTCGTAATTATACTTTTCGTGCATTGGATCTTACCTATGTGTACATTATGTGATTAAATCTAATTGAGTTATGATTTTAATTATTTACAACATTTTGAGGACAGTGGCTTAGCTACGAAACCAGTGGACGAAAACAGTAACAACAAGTTGGAGGGGGTGAAAACATATTGTAGTTAGTGTCCTTTTTTGTGCAAGCATCTTCGAGTACAGTAACACATTCCATTAACCATAATAAGAATACTATGTACATCAAGGTGGTGGCATTGTAAAGGTCATAATTATTAATAATTAAAATGACGCACAACAAAAATCGCATTGTAGTCCAATAGTCTAACTGTCGTGCTATTTTTTAGATTCTGAACCTACAGCATGTATTTGTTATTTAATATCCTTTTACCAAGTCTAAAGAAGCATCAATCTGTTTTTATCGAAAGCCACTTTGATAACGCTTAAGAAAAATATAATTCTTATTATGTTTGTGAATATCAACTACAAACACAAAATATAATAAAAGTATTGCCCGATTGTGCACCAATTAAACGATCGCTGCGACCATTTAATTGGTGCAACATTATTTATAGCTCTTGTATTATTATTTTTAAGCTCTGAAGATCGATATAGTTCAACTAAACAACATTGTCAAGTCCTTATCTTTTTCGGACTAGATCTTAAGTGGTATTTTCTTTCATGTTCGACAATAATCTCAGAACTTTTTAATGTTGGCTTGCAAAATCTGGAAGGAGATACATTTATATCGAATGTTCCCACATAAATGGTGCCCATAATCAGTCGACCCTTGCCACACCAGAATACAGAAAATAAAGATTATTTTATTCTTTCAATCTGCCCATGCCAAAGAATCCACGTCCAGCCTTTCTCTTCATAATTAATTAATTGTGTGTGAAAAGGCAAACCACACTTTTATTTTCCTATAATTATCATGTATATGCGAAGAAATTGAAAACTGATTTTTACATAGAAGTCAAAGGACTTAATTTAACACCACTATCGTGAAAAGGAAATAGAAATGCATGTATTATTATTGTCATTGTCATAATATCAGTACTTCCTCTTAAATATTTTGTTGGGTGAGGACAATGCTTACTTTTATTCTCTTCTGTATGAAGACAAGTTTAATTATGACTCATCTTTGTATGGGTACTGAAGGACATACTTTTAATCCAACAACACCATTGTGAAGGGAAATAGAAAATGGATTACTTTTCTAATTGGCACTTTATTTTGTTCGTTTGGTGATGAGTCAGGAAATCCATTTGTCAAACTATGATTGAAGGTCTTCATCTCAATATTTGGATTATTTTGTATTATTTAATCATGGGAAAACAAGTTGTGTAAATATTATAATTGTTGAATGAACATTCCATCGACAAAAACCATCGCTGATATTACAATTCCTAATTATTGTAACAAAATAAATCGAATATGTTTCATAAACATATTTTTGTTATTATTTGCGTATTTGTCCCCGCTGCTCTTTGTTATCATGTGTATATAACATAACATTTACATGTATATAGAAGGACAGAGATTAAGATAATATTTATGATAGCTGTTTTCGAGTGAATATTTTAGTTGACTCTACCAACAAAGCAGCAGTACAATTATGCTTATTATCCTGAATGTCAGTTGCTTGTTATTCCGTTCTTCATGCAAGCTAGCATTCCTACAAACATGTTTCCCATCCGTGACGTATTGTATGTTGTTGTTGTAGTTTGCCTTTCTATTAGCATGAAGATTCATTCACTCTGTGATATGGAGGCTTGTGATTCGTCAGAGCTTGCTGCGCAGAACCACGCCCCCGCGTATCTGCGCATGCCGCACTTTGTGCAGTGCAGGGATGCCGTAAAGCAGAACGATAGTTTGGTCAGTTGACGCGTGGAGGGCGAACATCCAACTAGCGGGCTTACTTGACGTGAAGTTCAGTTGTTGATATATCCGTATTCAAATATGGATTGTTTATCAGTACAAGCCGGTGTACTACGACTGTGTTATATATTCATCTAAGGAACTACTGGAATATTACATGAGGAATAATAAAGCGATGAACAATATTTTGGCATGAGTGCTTTTGAAACTTTCAGTGAAAATGTTCATTCATATGTGAGCTACTCGGCGTGCTTGCTCATCAAGAAAGGAAAGTTTATACCTTAATCGATTTTTAATTTTGAACATCATCATAAGCATAATTATGCTGAATATTTTTATGATCGGTTCGTGGCGATTCATTTCATTATCCGTCCGTGCTTCATTCGCACTATTTTGAAACATATTTGCCTAAATATTGTGAATATTGAAACATTATTTGCTTGAATATTGTGAATATTGAAACATATTTGCTTAAATATTGTGAATATTGAAACATATTTGCTTGAATATTTCGAAAACTCTGCTGTTCCTGGGCGCGTACATGAGAAAGTGTCACAGTTTATCCGATGCTGTCAGCAAATGGGATTTAGAATCGGGATCATAGCCGTTCAGGGAATTAAAGGCAAAAGTCACAACTGGAGTCGCTTTTCAGTGACTCGCTACAAGATACAGATCATTACCCGGACAATCGTGACGGGTCCTTCGCATTCTCTTCACGTCTCTATATTATTCACCGTGGTCAAGATTGAAATCAGAAAGTGAGGGCGATTGTTATAGGGGAAAATGGATCCCCCGGAGCCGTATGTCCCGGATGATACCGACCCCCAGCTGACTATCACGTCATTCCCTTACAACCAGCAATCAGCCATCAATCCTTACAGCTACACCCTGGATGATTACTCCAACTTCAGTTACTCCTACCCCATCTTCAACCCCAGTTTCTTCCGTGTCAACACCGCCTCCAAGGTAGTGCTCAGCCTGAGTTACACCCTCATGATCTTCATCTGCGGGACGGGCAATCCCCTGTTGCTATGTGTCATCTACCGCTACCATAGGATGCGGACGGTTACCAACCTGCTTATCGGCAATCTCGCTCTCTCAGACTTTCTTGTTGCTGTCGTAGTGGTGCCCTTTAACTTCTATTACTACCTTCATGAGACTTGGCCGTTTGGCCAAGCTATGTGTAAGATCGTGGGTTATCTCAAGGCAGTGTCCATGTATGTCTCTATCAACTCGCTCCTCATCATCGCCATCGACAGGTAAACTATGTTTAATTGTTTATATATGTACTAACATTAATGAATTACATCACTACACTGTTTTCCTCTATTATTCACATTATAATTTATTTCGTATGTAAGAAGCTTAAAATTGTAAGAGCAGATTTTCATCAAATCTGTTTGAATTATTAAGTGTTTTACTTATCATTTAAGATCTTCTCCCTCTTGTCCGTCTGTTTTCATTATCTTTCCTTTAGACTGATATATTTTGTCTGTGCTATCACTATCGATGGTATTGTCTTCTATTTGTGTCCTATTTATCCTTTGTATTTCATTTTCTGCTTCTTCTCATTTTCAACTTCTTATTTTCTTCACCATTTCCTCCTCCTTCTCATTATCATCATTATCATCATCATATGTATCATCAACATCGTCATCATCATCATGACCATCATCATCATGACCATCACCAGCATCATCATCATTATCATCATCATCGTTATCATCGTCATCATCATTATCATTGTTTTCATGTCTCCCTCCCCATGAACCTCCTTTCTATCACCTCTTCCTTCCCCTCCATCATCATCTCTCTCGTAGTCCTCCTCCTCGTCGACATCATCTTCATCCCTTTCTTCTAATTAAGCAACTAATCTTCATCTGTTTTCAAATCCCCGGTATTAATAATATAAGAGGGGGAATTCGCAAATGCATAATTTAGTTCGCGCTTCATTGAGGTTTATTATTTTCATATCCGACAAAACTGTTAATAAAATATGAACAGCCAGAGGGGAAAACTGAGCTAGCTTGCTTGAATGTAGAATTCATTGCACTGCAGTAGATTTCCAGACTAGGGATTCCAGTTCGAGCGTGTAAGCGAGAACTTTATTCTCATCTCAAGTGTTATCAATGGAATCTGAAATATGGACACTGATTGCCTCGGTGAAGGGGGATGTATTAAAAGCAAAATAAACGAAATGAAAGCGAAAATTGCACCCAAGCCCCCCCCCCCCCCCCTCCCCCTATACACACACACACACACACACACATATCTATCTTGGTTTCTTATATTGACACCTCACTGGATATCATACTATCTGGGCCCCGTTGCAGAAAGAGTTGCAATCGATTGTAAAGCTGCAATTAATTGCAAGTCAGATCATGTAACTAAAATGCGCTAATCGGATTGGTTCAAAATCAAATGTGCATTTTATCTGACTTTTCAATTGCAACTTTAATATTGATTGCAACTCTACCCCTTAAAGGGTAATATCACCCCATAAACTAATACGCGTAAAACATGACGTCAAACGACTGAAAACAGCGCCTACATGTATAGTAATGTAGCCTCTCTCCAGAGCAGTTTTAAATAAAAACACTTGTCATTATTTTCCAATTTCCGGATTTGTAGCGCATAAGCTCAAAAGCGTGTTTGCAGTAAGTCACTAATACAAAATATATTGAAAGCGCACGAATCTCCTTTTTACACCCACTATAAACCTCTGTAGACTAATTTCATTCGCCGTAACACTAAAACAAAACTAAAGTGTTACCACATGGCTAGAATTACCGGCGAGAGAAAATGGAATCAGCAAAATTGTCCCCATTTCTATCGTATATAAAGAAAGTGTGCGATATAAAATTTTAAAAATGTTTTAGGCAGATCAGAGCGCTTTAGAGTACTTGATAATACTAATAATCTGTTCAACACCCGCTGTTAAATTCTCAAGACTAATTCCGTTCACCATGAAACTAAACAGAAATAATTGTTACAAAAGTATCACTTAGCTCGAGTGACCGGCGAGTGAAAAGGGAATCAGCGTTTCCCTATCAGGAAAGTGTGTGATACAACACTTGTCGCATAACGAAAGTAAGTAATGTCTGCCTAAGATCGCTTTAGAGTTCTTGATGATACCGTTAAAGGGGTAGTACAGTTTTGGTAAGGCTGAACTTTAGTACCCCAAACCGGGACAGTAACATCATAAACTAAT
>JBAMJV010004540.1:0-150000 GCA_037951105.1 Echinarachnius parma
CAGGTTTTGTTGGTCAATCTTTGTATGTCATTCTACAAATCCTGATAGCATTATGGGTCGAATACTCATTTGAATGGATGAAGGTTATTCCTTCAGCGTCACCATACGGCACCGCAGTCTTTTTCCATTCTTGGTAGTTGATAACACGTGGCAATTGAGCACCACGGAGTGTTTCCGCAAGAGCATGTCAGGAACGTTTTTTTTTAATGATAATGCATATTATGCAAATTAGCGCTCATTAATTATGCGCATATGCGAAAAAGCACCTGCCGGCAAATTTTCTTAAAAGAAATCACTCAAATTATTGTTCATATCATTTCATTTTACTGAAATATTAATAATTAAGCACTTTATGAGCTACAGAATGTAATAACCTGAACTTAAAACAGTTTTTAGGGTCAAACATACTATTTAGCATTGAAAAATTAGCATGTATGCACTGATTAATATGCAAATTAGCACCAGATTAATTATGCATGCGTGTAAGTGCAAAAAGCACCTCTCTGCATGCTTACTTTACTTTCAGGTAAATTATCAATAACATCAAATTTTCTCAATTATATTTTACCTGGGTCCCATTTTATGAAGAGTTGCAATTATTATTGCAACTCTGCAATTATTGCAACTACCATGACAACAGCCAATCAGGAAGCAGGATTTGAATTGCTGTTGTGACTTTTGCAATAACTGCAGTAGTTGCAATCTAACGTAACTTTTTGAAATGGATCGAGCCCTGGAATGGAACATTTCACTGACCTTAACAATGTCTCTAAATCAATATTTCTAAATCTCCATTCTCCATGTCCTCCAGGAGCTTGTAGGTATAGATGGCTGGATCCTCCTGGTACTTGATGTTGAACCACTGAGGATACCCAGGAACTGTAGAGATGACTTTCCCTTCAACCGGATACCTACCATCATCCTCCACTTTGAAGAAGTGCTGCACCCTCTTGCCAACCAAAAAAGTTGAAGATTTACTGTGAGTGTTAGCTTCCACAGATGATGCTTTGCTGATGAGCACAATCAGATTTTCTTTTAAATCTTCAACTGATTAAAGTTTCTTCTTGTTCTACTTCCAGATTCAGATGTACCCAAAGGAGCTTGCCTCTGAAAATCTGTAGAGTTTGGGATCAGCTTCCTGTTGTAAGATGTGCTGTCGGAAACGCAGTTGTGCTTTTAGGGCATCTGTTTTCTCTGATTTAGACTTGATTGTGAGCAAAGATGACTCAACTTGGTCAGAGTTCTGCCACAGTCCATAATAAATTACATATCCTGTGTCATCAGTTCCTTGTCCTCTGTCTGCTTTTCCCTTCGTGCTTCTTCTTTTTGGAGTTTCTCCTTTAGCAAGTCATTCCTCTTCTGAATGATTGCTTGCCTACTGCTGTTTGATTACACGGGCATCCTTTCTTGCTTCTACAATCAGTTTGTGTCGCTCATCAGAAGACTTCATGCTGATCCACTCTCCAGTTTTGTTCAGACAGAACATAATCATGGCTTCTTGACTGAGGTGGGTGGAGTTTGGCCTTGAGCGCAGCAGTTGGTCGACGTACGCCAGCACACGTTCAGCAAACTTGTTGTGCTTTGCCACACTTTTGGAGACATCATACATCGCAGCGCATGGGTTGAAGTGAACACCACCAGGAAGATGCTCTCCATAGTGTTTAGTAAGAAGCACCGACATTGCAGGCAGGATGACGGACAGAAAAACCTGGACATCTGTGTCATGTTCAGATGGCTGGATGAGGCAATCATATATAGCATCTGTCTTGACAAATGACCTATCCTCAAAAGGAAACAACTGTCCTGTCATAAAATCATCAAGGTTCTTTTGTGCCCTGTCAAGATGAGCAATTAGTTCTTGAATGTACTGATTCATTTGTAGGATGTGGATCTCTCTGTCTTCGATGATTGTCCATAGAGGTCGGGTCACAAACTTACTGATAAGCCCCAGAGCTTTGCATCCTGCAATGTGCATGGAAACACTCAAGTCATATTTCACTGCTTTCAATAGGCCATTGAGATTCCTTTGCTTGTCCAGGTACGCTTTCATGTGAGCATGAAGAAAGTACACATGAGCAGCATTGAAGAACAGGATATTTAATCTGTTCCCCTTAAAAGGACAGAGAGGTACTGCCCTCATGCCATGATCATCAAGATGAGGCTTAACATACAGTTTGAAGTCTCCATAACATCCAGACTTCTGGTCTCCTGTCCTTGAAAATGCCTTCGAAGCAGTGCGGATTAATCGAACAGTGCCGGATTCATTGAACTGATTGAGCACAAAGGGTGGTGAAGCACGCTCTTCTTTGGACTGATGAGACCTCTCAACTTCGAGTAGGGGAGATCCAGCGACTTCTGCCAGTTGTACAAAACTGTGAAGGCCACAGAAGAAATTCGTTAGCGACTCTATTGGTGCCCGGTCATCTGCTGTCAGATCATCCCAGAAGCCCCGTCTGACATGATACTTCTTATGTGGCCTAAGATGCGTTTTCCAGGTTCTGAGTCAGTACTTCTGGTCCTGTCGTCAATGTCATTCAAGACCTCTTTGAAAGTACTCAAGGTGTCTTCCGCAGACTTGGTCGCAAGTTCTCTTATCCCTAAGACCCAATACCTACCTTCAGAGTCTGTAGCATGGTAACCCATGTACTTTTCAGAATATTTGTTAGTCTCGTCACTGTCACTGCGTCACTGTGAGATGGTCAATTCTGGTTTGCACAACATTAAGATCATGGGTCTTTTCTTCTACTGATGTACGAAGAACATCAAGTTCAGCATCTTTCTTTTCCATTGATGTGTGAAGAACTGATGCGACTATTTCACCAGCTTCAGCATCCATGTCGTCATCTGCATGTTTACGTTTTATGGGTTATATTCGTGAGCAGTAGTACTCGTTAAATATGCAATTTACTAACCAGTGGTTATACATTTTTCTCATGTTAAAAATATTTTTTTTAGTAAATTGCATATTTAATGAGCATTGCTGCTCATGAATATATGAATATTCATGAGCAGCAGTGTTACTGCTCAATAAATAAAGATGCCAAGCCAGAGAGTGAGGAATCAGCTTTATCGCGCAGATAGTTCTGTTTTAAGACACGATTTTACCATTGCTGGTATCGTGGTATGGGCCTTAAACCCTTCCTCCTTCCTGAATCTCTCTGATGAGGGAATGCTGTAGATTGACCAGGGAGCAACAAACTTTCACAACCTTCTCTGTGTAGCACCGTAGATATGGGGGAATGAAAGCGAGAATCTGGAAGTCCTTCAGCCTGGCGTTTGCTCGTTCGACATGGATGCGACATTTGGCGATGTTCTTTGTGATCTTGACCTCACTCTCGCTGAACTTTCCATGCGAGAGGAACGGCGGGATGTTGACAGCTACACCTGGTGGTACAATGTCCTGGATCAGGAACACCTTGTCTGCGAGGATGAGGTCCCCGGCCTAGGAAAAACAACGGAAGGGCGTACTGCGATGTCTTATGTTGCATCTAGGAAGCACATATCATTGCCATACCTTGAGAAAAGATGCCTTTAGAAGTTTTGTGGCTGGGAATATCTCCTCAATTGCTGAGTTTCGCTTCTAGTGTTGTGTTCATTCGTTTGTAATAGAAAGCAATAATGTGTAAGAGTCAAAGTCTCGGAAAGTTTTATTTCAAAGACAAAAAGCGTTCTTATTGAAAGTCGCTGTCGGATGACCACTGCATCACAAAATTTGATTTCACATAGGGATTCAATGTTTTCTTCTTCAGAAACTTGTTCCAAAAGGGATAACAATGATAACTTGCTAATTTTTGTCTTGCTCCAAATGACCAAGCTTGTGTGCGCCACCTTTCTGTAAAATTTTGCCATGCAACATTATAGAGTGATTGGATCCAAGATGGCAGCGTTGAAGGATTGTGAGCAAGTACACTGCATATGTGCAAAGGGATAAGCTTGGAATAATTTTGCCGGTCAAAAGCACGGAACAGTGGTGCCATGCCTTTTAGGGCACAAGACAACACATCTTGAGATAAAAAGCAATGCCAGAATCTAAATGTTTTGTCTCAAAGGCAACACAGTATTAATGAATAAATTCTTCTTGTGCTAATTTGAAATCAACTATTCCTGTTATCTCACCATTTTCTAATGAAGTGTGAGATTACTTCTTCCACACATTTTTCAAAGTCCTTATTTAATACTTCGCTTTCTTTCCCATCACGAATATCAAGAAAGGACTGCTGGTGAGGCGTAGCTAGTTTTAACTTCATTTATATGTTATTGTTGTGCCAATATTTCGTCCATTAGGACTTCGTCAGGGCTCGACTGATGAAGTACATGTGTGAGGCCAGGTTTCTGGGGTGGATGGGTGTGTAGAGGAGTCATGGAGACTTATAAAATGCGTGCGACAGTGTCCGAAAGAAATATAATTGTCAAATAAGAGAAGAGAACTGTAGTGGATCAAATTGAGCGTCTCACTGGAAATTATCAAGTGTCCAAATATGTGCAAAGGGATGAGCTTTGAATAATTTTGCCGGTCAAAAGCACGAAACAGTGGTGCCATGCTTTTTAGGGCACAAGGCAACACATCTTGAGTTAAAAAGCGATGCCAAAATCGAAATGTTTCCTGTTTTTGTGACATTTCATCACAAAATGCTACAAACTCATATTTCAAAGGCAACACAGTATTATGAATAAATTCTTCTTGTGCTAATTTGAAATCAACTATTCCTGTCATCTCACCATTTTCTAATGAGAAGTGTGAGATTACTTCTTCCACACTCTTCTCAAAGTCCTCGTTTAATATTTCGCTTTCTTTCCCATCACGAATATCAAGAAAACATTGAAATTGAAATAAGAAGATAGCCTCGTATATTTGCATGATGAATTTGTGAGTTCTTTTAAAATTTGAGCAAGATGCTAAACTTTGTAGTGCGAGACCCTTATGAGCAGTTTTGGCAAAATCTTTCAATCCACCTTCCCAAAAGATTTTCATTATAACTTCTTGGAAATTCTTCAGAACATGCCAATCACCGAGAAATGGTATGACCCAATCCAAAGTTTCACCATATTCCCTCTTCAAATCATATAATATTTTGATGTTGCACCATCTCCAGAAACGACCAGGTGATTAATCTTTCTATTGATTTCAAATTCATCATACATAAGACCAACAGTTTGCTTCAGCGTTCCACGCTGATTGCAGCCTGTGTGCGAATGCGGCGGATCTCCTGCCTCAACTCTGCCACCTCCGCATTCAGCATTGTGCATCTCCTGCACACATCACGGTCATCGGAAGTGGATGGCAGGAATCTGTTGAGGGTGATCTGCCTCACCCTCTTGTCAGTCTCTGGACGTTCTGCATCCCAATGCACAATCGCCTCCACTTCTATCACAGCCCCCTGTAGCTGCTCGGGCCGCTGCTCGGCTTCCCTCTCTGTAGCTTGCTCTCACTCGTCGTCTCTATGCATGTACACGTCTCCTTCCTCCTCCGAGTCTTCATTCCCCTGTTCAAGTGCAAAATATCACCAAACAAAAAATAATGAGTTGTTATTTGCGATAGATAATCATAAAAGATTTGCACTTCACTCATTATTTCTTAATATTTTAGAAATTGCATTGCTAAAGAAGGGAGGACATATATTAAAATCAAATTGACTACTAATTCTTATATTGGTGAATTAAACATTCATTTGAACACTAAAAAGGGGCTCTTTATTTTTCATTTGAAGCAGAATAAAATGTGGCATTTATGCACACAACTGACCTGGTAAGCTTGCACGCTATGAATGTAGTTGTCGTCACTCTCCTTCTCCTGCCGTTTCTCCTCTTCTTTCCTCGCCTTCTACTGCCTTATCTTCAGCTGCTGTTTTGTGGCTGGGAATATCTCCTCAATTGCTGATATCTCCCTCTCACAGAAATCTGTCATGAATGTAGAAGGCATCCATGCCAGATTGGCCTCTTCCATCCATCCCTTCAGTGTTGTTAGTCCATGTTGTATTGCCTCTTTTGTTTCCGCCTGTACAATGAAGAGACCAGCAACGCTGTAGCCCACATTTGTTTTTACCGCTAGGAAAAACAACGGAAGGGCGTACTGCGATGTCTTATATGTTGCATCTACATTCGAAGCACATTCCATTGCCATACCTTGAGAGAAGATGCCTTCGGAAGTTTTGTGGCTGGGAATATCTCCTCAATTGCTGATATCTCCCTCTCACAGAAATCTGTCATGAATGTAGAAGGCATCCATGCCAGATTGGCCTCTTCCATCCATCCCTTCAGTGTTGTTAGTCCATGTTGTATTGCCTCTTTTGTTTCCGCCTGTACAATGAAGAGACCGGCAACACTGAATCCCACATTTGTTTTTACAGCCAAGAAAAACATGGGGAGGGCGAACTGTGAGGTTTTGTACGTTGCATCAAGAAAACACATGGCATTGCCATACCTTGAGAGACGATGCCTTTGGAATTCTGTTTGGTAGCAAAAGAAGAAGTCATCGGGCAGGGAGGAAGGAAGGATCTCATCATCCTCCACCTCGAAACTCCTTTCTGTTTTAGGCTTTGATGGCAAGTGCCAGCTGAACCTGTCATTGGGACTTTAGCATTCCCACTCTTTGACTAGGAGATCCAGGTTTTGTTGGTCAATCTTTGTATGTCATTCTACAAATCCTGATAGCATTATGGGTCGAATACTCATTTGAATGGATGAAGGTTATCCCTTCAGCATCACCATACGGCACCGCAGTCTTTTTCCATTCTTGGTAGTTGATAACACGTGGCAATTAAGCACCACGGAGTGTTTCCGCAAGAGCGTGTCAAGAATAACAGGTATTCCTGTGCTTGCTAGAGATCTCAGCTTGAGTGTGTAGTTTTGATGTTTCAAACACAGACAGAGAGCCGTTGTGCCATAGTCACTCTTTGACTTGGAGATCCAGGTTCTGTTGATCAATCTTTGCATGTCATTCTACAAATCCTGATAGCATTATGGGTCGAATACTCATTTGAACGGACGCAGGGGTTATCCCTTCAGCAGATGCAGTCCCACACAGAAGGAAAAACTCTACAGTCACCACATTCACACCTAAATTGGGGTATTTTCTTAATGTTTCATATTGATGAATTAACAAAAGTGATTACAATGATAACTTCCTGATTATTTCTTGCTCCAAATAACCAAGCTTGTCTGCGCCACCTTTCTGTGAACTGCTGCCATGCTACATACAGTGTGACGGGGTCCAAGATGGCAGTGTTGAAGGACGGTGCGTCAGTGATACACTTTCCACTTTCGACCTTTAGCCTGTCTGCTTCTGTAGATACCTCACGAATTTCCCTGCAGCAGATGCAGTCCCACACACCAAAAGAAGGGAGAACTCTGCAATCACCACATTCTCACCTAAATTGGTGCAATTTCTTAATGTTTCATATTGATGAATTAACAAAAGTGATTACAATGATAATTTGCTGATTATTTCTTGCTTCAAATGACCGAGCTTGTCTCCGCCACCTTTCTGTGAACTGCTGCCATGCCACATACAGCGTGATCGGGTCCAAGATGGCAGCGTTGAAGGACGGTGCGTCAGTGATGCACTTGCCACTTTCAACCTTTAGTCTGTCGGCATCTGCCGACACCTCACGAATCTCCCTGCAGCAGATGCAGTCCCCCACACAAAAAGAAGGAAGAACTCTGCAATCACCACATTCACACCTTAATTGGTGCAATTTCCTAATGTTTCTAACGAAAGGGATAACTTGCTGATTATTATCTTGCTTCAAATAACCAAGCTTGTCTGCGCCACCTTTCTGTGAACTGCTGCCATGCTACATACAGTGTGATGGGGTCCAAGATGGCAGTGTTGAGGGACGGTGCGTCAGTGATACACTTTCCACTTTCGACCTTTAGCCTGTCTGCGTCTGCCGACACCTCACAAATTTCCCTGCAGCAGATGCAGTCCCCCACACAAAAAGAAGGAAGAACTCTGCAATCACCACATTCACACCTAAATTGGTGCAATTTCCTAATGTTTCTAACGAAAGGGATAACTTGCTGATTATTATCTTGCTTCAAATAACCAAGCTTGTCTGCGCCACCCTTCTGTGAACTGCTGCCATGCTACATACAGTGTGATGGGGTCCAAGATGGCAGCGTTGAAGGACGGTGCGTCAGTGATACACTTTCCACTTTCCACCTTCAGCCTGCTTGCTTCTGTGGACACCTCAGGAATCTCCCTGCGGCAGATGCAAATGACCTATCTTGTTTGCGCCACCTTCCAGTATTTCTCCACTCTCTTGTGCAAAATGAGGTCCAGGTTTGTTTCCGTCCATGATGTTTCTTGTCTTTTCTTTCACCAAAGGCGTTTTCATTCAGTGGGGATTCTAGACTGTTGGTGATAATTTACAGGATGTAGACATTTATGAACTGATTCCACCAGCAACCTTCCCAGAACCTTCTTTCCAAAGTCATTCAAATGAACAAAGTCCCAAGCATGTAAGTTGCTATTTACATTAAATTGTTCTTTTGGCAACAAATGTTTTGAATAATCTAGCTCTTTCAGGAAACTGACCCCTTGTCAATGAATACTAGCTCTCATTTTCATGGTTCCGAAAGGATAACAATGATAACTTGATCAGTATGTTTGGCTCCAAATGTCTGCGCCACTTTCTGTAAAATGTTGCCACGCAAATGCTCCATTCTCAAAGTGCTTTACAATGTATTCTGGTAATGCAAGTACACTGCATATGTGCAAAGGGATGAGCTTTTAATAATTTTGCCGGTCCAAAGCACAGAATAGTGGTGCCATGCCTTTTAGGGCACAAGACAACACATCTTGAGTTAAAAAGCGATGCCAAAATCTAAATGTTTCATGTTTTTGTGACATTTCATCACAAAATGCTACAAACTCATGTTTCAAAGGCAACACAGTATTATGAATAAATTCTTCTTGTGCTAATTTGAAATCAACTATTCCTGTTATCTCACCATTTTCTAATGAGAAGTGTGAGACTACTTGTTCCACACATTTTTCAAAGTCCTCATTTAATATTTCGCTTTCTTTCCCATCACGAATATCAAAAAAACATTGAAATAAGAAGATAGCCTCATTTATTTGCATGATGAATTTGCGAGTTCTTTTAAAATTTTAGCAAGATGCTAAACTTTGTAGTGTGAGACCCTTATGAGCAGTTTTTGCAAAATCTTTGAATCCACCTTCCCAAAAGATTTTCATTATAACTTCTTGGAAATTCTTCAGAACATGCCAATCACCGAGAAATGGTATGACCCAATCCAAGTTTCACCATATTCCCTCTTCAAATCATATAATACTAGCAAATTACCCGCCCCCAGATCTTTGGTCTCCTATCAACTGTAACAGTGTTTGCTGTTGATGCATGTTATGGAAGAGGTTTCTACATAATGACTTATTGGAGTGTGTTAATATTTGTCATGGCGGGATGATGGTGTATCCTGTGATGTATTAAAGCTTGTGTCTTGTGACGTAAGTGAGGTGTCTTGTGATGTAAGTGGGCTTGTGTCTTCTTCTAGGTCACTGGTAGCGTCGTAAATTTCCTCGAAACTTTGTTGTGTAGATTTCATTTGCTCTTCTAATTTGTGGATTGTTTTTTTTTTATGTCTCTGTTTCTTTATCTTGTTGGAAATTGTTGTTACGTGTGCCTCCACTTCTGCTGTTTTTCTTTGGATTTGAGCTGCACCCTGTGGGATGGAATATTGCCTGTGCAGCATTCGGGTGCATGTTACCGTTCCTGCACTGATTACATTGTCCACATCTTGCCAGGTGTGTTGTTCCCCTTGCATGATGAAGAGGAAGTGACAATGGGGCAGTCCACGTTTCTGAAATTCTATTGTGCATACATGCGCTAGTAGTGGGCCCAATACTCCAGCCTTGATGTCGCCAAGGAGCTCCCTTTGTTTCAGATGAAACACTCTGGCAGTAATGTCTGGACGGTCTGAAGATGTTTGGCCTGGTTGTAGCTCCCTCAGTATTTCTGGCCATTGTGCATTGCATGTGAAAGTAACGAAAAATGTAGGCTTTCCATACTTTCGTACTATGGCCATTGCATCCTGGTAGTGTTTGGCCATGAAGCGTGGTCCACCAGTGAAGGACGATGGGAGAATGATGCGACGCCCAGCACAGGCTGCATCATCTGCATAGATGGCATCTTGGAGTCCCTTGTTAGAGGTCTGCGCGTAATTCTTTTTGATGATAGCGAATGAAATTGAGTCTGCCTAACTCTACCTTTGCCCACATGTCCACGATGTATTGTTGGAATAGTCTGTTGCTTGAGTACAGGAGGCTGTGCTGTTGGTTTCTCTGCATGAGTCTGTATGCATAGAACTGTAGAGCAGCAGGTGAATCTGCCTTTTCATTCAAAATGTGCACATATATGAACAATTTGACTTCTTAGTTCGCACTTCACCTTCTAATGCAAGTTTATTCTTAAAACTGGGAATAACTATATCTTTGGCAGTCTTTAGTAGAAAGTGTCGTGCTGATCTGGCCATAATCCGCTTTCACGCAAGCTGTGAGTTTAGCCTGGCCTCCCTCTTCTAGCTCTGTGGTCGCAGCTTCGCCCCACATTGTCACGTGAATGGAACTGCCTGCCTCCTCTAAGGTGATTCTTCTCGCTTTTCCATGATGAAGTGGTGACTACTTCCCCAAGCTCAACAAGTAAAACAAAGAGTTATGAGGTCATTTCTATAGTCCGTACCCCCCGATAGCATCTGAATGTGATCTTTCGTAGAGATTCGGTTGGTGATAATCCACTATCTTATACATAAGACCAAGAGTTTGCTTCAAAGTTGCAGGTGAATCTGCCTTTTCATTCAAAATGTGCTCATATATGAACAATTTGACTTCTTAGTTCGCACTTCACCTTCCAATGCAAGTTTATTCTTAAAACTGGGAATAACTATATCTTTGCCAGTCTTTAAGAAATGATATCTCTCTACAACATACACAAACATGTCATTATAAACTTTATCTGCTGACTTAACCTCATTCTCTAAAGACTAAACTTAGGGTGACAACTGGGCCCTCATGAACATTTTGAAATGGGGCACTTGAAAGTCGTTACGAAAAGGAACAGGCAAGTTTTCATACATAGGAAGTCTTCTACGAATTAGAGGCTTCTTTGAAACAGAGGTCACTTTGTTGCTGTCATGATGTATTGGCAATGTAACATCATTTTCTGCTCTTTCTATTTTCTCAAACTCATGCAATGATTCAGAACTTGGCTTTGGCTGTTGTGCCATAACAGATGTTCCATGCCAACTGCGTGACTCTCGCCTACTACGGCAGCACTTGGGGAAAGAACATCTGTATTATCTATAGAAACTCATGTCAGAACTGTATCATCAAGATGGGATATAATACCAGAAGCTTGACGAATATCCTGAATTCTCTGTAAATACCTACCTAATGTGTTTTCTGAACAACCATTTGGTCGCGAATGTCCTGCAGATCACTGCATTTGGTGTAGACAAGATCGGGATATTCCTTCTGAGTCCATATCAGTCTCTTTCAGTTTCTTCTCTAGAGAGATCAGAACCAAGACAGCAGCGTTTAATGATGGTGCCTTCGTAATGTTTCTTCATCCTGTCTGCTTTTATACTCATAATCTCAATCAGTATCAACGTGAGGTATAGTCGACGGGTTAGATCCATGTCCAGCATTGCCAGCAAGGTCCTGCCCCCTGTCATTGAATTCTAGCTCTCATTTTCTCATACTAGAAGCTTGACGGATATCCTAAGTTCTCTGTAAATACCTACCTAATGTGTTTTCTGAACAACCATTTGGTCGCGAATGTCCTGCAGATCAATGCATTTGGTGTAGTCAAGATCGGGATATTCCTTCTGAGTCCATATCAGTCTCTTTCAGTTTCTTCTCTAGAGAGATCAGAACCAAGACAGCAGCGTTTAATACTTATTGGGCATAACATTAGTGTTGACTTGCTGGACCATTTAGTGCGATTTTTGGAGACAGATCAATGTTCTGGCTCTCTTGTGGGCTCTCCTGTCTGCTCTCCTTTTGGCTCTCCTGTCAGCTCTCCTGTCGGCTCTCCTGTCGGCTCCCCTTTCGGCTCTCCTGTTGGCTCTCCTGTCTGCCCTCTGTAGATTCAGTTAGCACTTGGAAAGCGATACACTTTGGTGGACACTTGCACACACTGCAATAACCTCCAATAAACGTGAGACCCAAGAAATAAATGTCATATATAAATCAAATTTAATGGTTATGAAGAGCATGAGATGTCACAAGGTCAGCAATGGTAGTTTTCAAAATCCAGTCTTCTAGGCAGCTATAGTAGTGGAAAGGAGACATCCTCATCTTGTAGAGCCGAAAGAGCTGCAATGAGAAAAACAAAACAAAAGCTATGAATGAATATTATACTAGACAGAGTGCGCTCACGGAGTGCATATCTCCACCAACGCTCGAACACACCAACAGACGAACAAACGGAACCGAAAACAACCTCCTTGGAAGAGATATAACATGTCATGTGTGTTGTACATTCATGTATGTACTGCCAATTCCTGCGTGATATTGAGGAACAAAATACATCATTTAGTATACTCTCTCAAACTATTCCCACTCCTTTACCCCAAGAATAATGTATCTAGGAGATAACACTCACAATGTTCTTGACTCTTGGTAATTATGTGTGATGTATGTTACATAAATGTTTAATTGATATTTTCTGCAAACGAGCATTACACAATTGATACAAATCTGATTAGACTATAAGAGAAAAACGAAACACCTACCGGCGATGGCGACTCAGTAGTACTTGGGATGGCCATCTAGCAGTGTGCGAACTTCGCGATGCTGGTGGATGGCGCGTATTACATGCTCTCTCATTGATGAGTATTCCCGCAGAACTAGATCCACGAACTCCTCACGCGGGAGCTGCAGTTTTACTGGCCGTAGCTTGCTGGTGGTTTTACCAGCCTCAGGGTCACCATACGGCACTGCAGTCTTTTTCCATTCTTGGTAGTTGATAACACGTGGCAAATGAGCACCACGGAGTGTTTCCGCAAGAGTTTTTAACTCCCATCTGTTTCACAAGCGTGTCAGGAATAACAGTTATTCCTGTGCTTGCTAGAGATCTCAGCTTGAGTGTGTAGTTTTGATGTTTCAAACACAGACAGAGGGCCGTTGTGCCATAGTCACTCTTTGACTTGGAGATCCAGGTTCTGTTGATCAATCTTTGTATGTCTGACACAGCTGACTGCACATCACTGGAAATTAGTACACCTTCAATCTGCAACAAATGCATGATTATACACAAATCAAACATCTAATAAAGTGATTCCTTCCCTTCTAACAAGTTAAACGTCACATTTAATCTACATACGGTCATACGACATGAACTCGCCTCCAAATAGGCTGGCACGATTACATTGTGGGTTTTCTCAGATAAAGACGGATTGATTGACTCACAATTGATCTGATCATGTTTCAATGAAACCTCTGATCCGGTCTCCTAGGAATCCTATCTCCTAGGAATCTCCCATCTCCTATTTGTTGACCGTTGTCTTTCATGATGAGATTGGATACGAGTGTTACACGTTCTTTGTAATTGAGACAAAAGGCATATCGTCGTCATCTCTGTAATCGCATGTAGTCTTTCTCCGGCTCAGCCTCTCTTTGGTCATCTACAGGAAGAATGGTTCCCTTCCAGATTTGCCTTCCGCACTTCATCAGACATCTTGCACCAACCCTGACTCCCATCTACAACCTCTAAATCTCTTACTGCCACCATGTTCTTTCCCGTATTCGGACGTGGAGCTGGAGCTCTCTTCACCAAGAAGCGTAGGGTTTGGTGACTGTACTTTGGCTTATTAGCTGCTTTGAAATGCAGCAGAAAGATTTTGTACAGCCGTACAATTCAGTCACCGTCTCCCAGCTGCCTGGTATCACTAAAGTTAAGGGCCAGCATTCCCAAGCCCAAGGCACAACGGGAATAGTTGAGGATATGGTCTTGGTCTCCTTGTTTGTCATCAGATCTAGACTCCATTCCCGCATGCTTAGCCTGCATGTGCTTCATGAGGCTCTTCCTTGATGCATAACTCTTTTGGCAGTGAATACATTTCCATGATGTTGCTGCCATCTCTTCATCGCCCCTGGGAAACATGCAAACATCAACGAACCTGGACATCACTTCTTCTGCATACTGCAGGTAAGTGTGGTGTGTTGCAAGTGAGAAGGCATTTTTTGTCGGTTCATCATCCATTTTGTCCAGGCCAAAGAAATGCATTGCTGCTGCGAGAACCATTCCTGTAATGTATTTCTCCAATAGATCGTGGGCAGCATTGATGTTTTTCATCGGGTCTGTGGTTACATTTTTTTTTTTTTTTTTTCAAATAAAATTTATTTAAAATTCTCAAAGCAAGTTAACAAAAATATTTTAAGTACAAAATAATGTATGTGATGTCAACAACGTAATATACATGATACATATCATAATAAGTTTCAAATCAATTGTACATCTCTCAATTGTTACATTTCTCGCTTCCAGGAAGTTCCTGCTGGCGTAGAGGGTTCCTTTGTCACCTCCAGATGATGCGTCATACAGGTGTTTCCAAACAACCTTCAAAATAAGAGGGGAATGGGAAATTGGTTAGAAACATATATTTCATAACATATTTGTTGTCATGCAGTCTGTCAACATTGCATATAATAGACATTACGGATTACATCATGATCAGTAGTGACTCGTCTCATACATGGAATATTAAAGGATGGATTTCATTCTAGCTTTCCTGTCAGGGAGACCTTACAGAGATTCACCCTTCAACCAAATCCTTCATTTGTCTTTCCTTGGTTATACTCAAGCATTTGTGTAGAAAAATACAGGAGGTCGCCTTATTCATTTTGGGTAATTTTGTTCTCTGTGGTATTTGGCAATCACATTTAGCGAAAATGTATAATTTGAAGAAAAAAATCAATATATATAAACAAAGAAATTAATGTCCCTTCCATGACATCCATTTTCTTTTTTCTCACACAAATGTTGCCACGTCTCGTATGCAAGCTTCTCAGTGTCCACTCCTTCAATGTCCACAGTAAACAAATATCTCCTCAATTCTATCTACTTCTTGAAGCTTCTCCATCTCAACATCGCTATCAGTGTCAAGTTCATCGTCTGTCCTCAAATGTCAACACAATAATAATAGAGTGGTGAAGTGTGATGTCATCAAAAATCTTTTTTGGGAATTTTCAAATTTGATCTTCATTTTCCGAAAGAGCATCAAAAATAATGTCCAAATACTGAAAATCAATTGAATATGTTAAGTATTGGCTGAGATATGCCCATCCGAATGAATTTTACTTCAATGGGCAATCAGTGTTATAGTGCTCTGGTTCATAAAGTTATGAACCAGACCACTATAACACTGATTGCCTATTGACAAAAAAATAATTCGGATGGGTATATCTCCGTCAATACTAAACATATTCAATCGATTTTTGGTATTTGGACATTATTTTCGATGCTCTTTCGGAAAATGAAGTTCAAATTTGAAAATTCCAAAAAAAGATTTTTATGACGTCATGGCTTCTGTACTCTATAGAAGAGCACTGCTTGGCCAGCTGCCAGCTACATATAAGTAGTTCCTAGAATAAGTTTCCAGTTCTACCCGAGGCTGCTTCCTTGAAAAGAAAAAATGACCTAGCCTAAGCTCAACTACATTTTATTCTACTAACATGATTGCATGGCATTTGAAAGCTGAACAGAAACAAAAAATGAACGCAATAATTGCGCTGAATCTCGCTTAATATGTGGCAAAGCGATCGCTTGCGGAGAGCTGCATGCAGAGATAGCCCAAAAGATTGCTAAACTATGTTGTATTCTACTTACATGATTGCATGGCATTTGAAAGCTGAACAGAAACAGAAACGTGAAAAAAAAACGAACAGGAAATTGTCTATATCCTTCCTCAACTCCCACGAGTAGGTTTTGGTGATCTCATAGGCAATCAACTTTTGAAGAAAGATCCCATGTTCATGTCTGCGGGCGTAGTATTCAAGAATTTGTGACTTCGGGTTCATCTGCAGGACAGAAATTTCTTTCACACGCTCTCCATGATCTCCCAGCTCTCAAGCTGAAAGACTATTCAGATTCACTACCATGATGCTGCGAGTATTGGAGAGGGATCTTACCTCCGACCGAGCGGCCTCCCTTGTACAGTGGCATTTGCTGCAAATATTGTCTGTGGTGTTGACTCTCTGGGAGTTCCATTGATGTATTCAACAGTTCATCGTCAGTACTTTTTTTCCATGAAGTCCTTTTCCGGATCATGTATAGTACTTGCAGAGCTGCCAACCGTTACAAAAAATTTGTATTTGTTACTGGCCATTATGTTGTCGCTAGTAAGTAGGTCCTTTAATTTACAAAATGCTTCCTCGCATTTGTCGTCCCATTGAAATTTCACACCACTTTCCAGCAGGCGGTTTAAAGGGCGCGCGATACTCGATAAGTCCTTTATGAATCTCCGATAGTACGAGCACAGACCCAAGAACGAGCGAATGTCCTTAATGTTTGTTGGAGTAGGCCATTCCACCACCGCCGCTATTTTCTCAGGATTCGCTTTGCCCCTCTCCGGTGTGACAACATGTCCAAGAAATATCACTTCAGATTGGAAGAGGGAACAATTACTAGGCTTAAGCTTAAGTCCGGCCTCACTTAAGCGACTAAAAAACATTGTTGAACCGTTCAATGTGTGATTCGAATGTCAAACTGAATATAATAACATCATCAAAATATATCAACAATGTCTTCCACTGCAGTCCTTTAAGCATGAGCTCCATGCATCTTTCAAATGTACTTGGTGCATTAGATAACCCAAATGAAATGGCATGACATTATATTAAAAAAGTCCAGCTCGGGTTCGAAATGCAGTTTTGAATCAGTCCTCCTTCACCTCCACCTGCCAATATCCAGACTGTAAATCTTATAAGTAGAAAAGTACTTACTGTCGCTCAGGCAGTCCAAACAGTCGTTGATTCGCGGAAATGGAAAACTGCCAAATTCAGTTACTGAATTTAATTTCCTATAGTCCACACACGGGCGCGTTGTGCCATCTTTCTTTTTTTACATATACGAGGGGCGAAGCCCATGGTGACTTGGAGGGGCTTATTATACCAGAACGCAATTGATCTGCCATAATATAATATTCCCATCCGAATAAACTTTTCTCCAATAGGGAATCAGTGTTATAATGTTCACCAGCCCAGTATGAATGTCTTCATCCAACTCATCTAGCGTCTTTGCAAGGGCATGAGGGTATGACCATTCCACACCCTTGCACCATGCCGGCAGCAAAGCTTCTGGATCGGTTCTTGGTACGGGGTCTCACATGTGGATTGTCGCATTCCGCTGGGTGAACGGACACTTTACCTCGAGGATGGCATCATCACCAACAAGTCCATCAGGAGAGGCACCCAGTACTCCCGACCGGGACAGCCAGAGTCCAGATTCAACCACCTCGTACTGTTTGGCTGCCTCAAATGTTTTGATGCCTTCCTCCTCTTGGACTACACCCCAGTTGATGGCTTGGACGCCGCTCAGGTCGTAGGTCCCCATTAGCCGCTTGATAAGAGATGGGGTGACTCTTTTCGCCTTAACAACGACGCCGAAATTGCTTGCAGTCAACCGTCCCTTTCTCAATTGCTGCCACACAGGGTTGTGTCGCTGGCCCCTTGTCGCTTCCTCCACAGCTCGCTGCTGATCTTCAGAAATCTTAAGTTTGTCCAGTAGAAAATCTACATCCAGGTTCTGGTTCACAAATGCAGGCGAAAGAATCAGTTCTTCAACCGAAGGAACTGGTAATGGCTGGACTTCAGGCTCTGGGGACAAAAGCCAGTACATACCGGTGAATTGGCCACATGTCTTCAGTTCGTTGTGAAGCCAGTTGCGGTCTTGATCAGTTACAGTCCTTGTAAGAGGGTCGTATTCCTTTGGCGGCGGGTACATCTCATCGACAGATTTGACGGTTGCTGGTCCCTTCACTTTACGCCACTGGCATTCCACGTCTGTCCTGCTGATGTTGTGGATGCCGAAGATGATGAGGGCTGCTGGGTGGCTGCACTTGTACGCACCACGCGGACAGTCGCACTTTGATGACGCGGCGATGCTCTTCTCACCCAGCTGAACCTACAATTTGAGAAATAACAGGAAAAAAATAGAATGCTTTATTTCCTGTTATACAAAATAAATGGCACAGAATTGACAATCCTTAAGTTTGTTAAAAAATATTTGAATCAAGTTTGTAACCCATCATCCAGCATGTATTTAAATGTATAAAATCATTTTATGAAATTTGTAACAATATTTTGCCAAAAACATACTTAGCATATCCGTAGAATATAGGTTTCGCTCGCTGTACAGCTACTAGTAAACAAGAAAAATTGTAAATTAATTACTGTAATGCACTGTCTGTACTCGTGATATATATTTGTGTTCATGCACAGAACGCCAACGGCCGCTGATTAAAGTAGAATTTTAGATCCTTGACTCTTGTACTTTCCTACGATTTTTGGTGAAATGCATGAACTAAATGATGATTTAATTGTTATCTCAAACATCATGTCGAAGAAGTAAGGGTTCAAGCCAAGAAACACATCACGGCGTTTGAGTTACACAATTTTTAACGCGTCAAAAGCAAAAGTAAAAACCCAAAAGACGTTGATTACTGTGCACAAACACAGATATGCGCGAGTGGGACTACAGTGCATAGCCATGTGAAGTCCTCAACTTTTTGCTCGTAAACTGCAAAACTTACCACAACGTTGTAGCTTTTATCTTTCATGCTGGCTCTTACAACTCCTCGCAGTTCACCTGGAAAATAATCACATTTCTCTACATGTTCCGATTTGTAGTGGTTTTCTCCTCGTTGAAGTGATTTCGGCTCGTCTGAAAAGAAAGATGCTAGAGCTGTTATCGTGATGGCGTCCATATTTGCCAATGCAAAGTCAATGCAAAAGACGATCGCACGCGATCATCACACGCATAGCAACCTATAGTGTAGAACCAGTCGAGAGGTCGTTAGGGGGTAGTGACGTCATTGCTTCGGTACTCTCTGAAGTCCTCAAACAATCTAGAGGTCCTTTCTCACAAGCTACTCCATGAAGTCTTTGAACCATCCAGAGGTCCTTTTCAGCATGGAAACTCGATTGTCCATGTAAACCTTCCACTCTTTGAACCCAACGCAATGTCCATTTATTGATGGACAGTGCTCTCCTATTTCCCAGGTACAACAAGAAGGCACCACCTTCCTGTTCCTTCTTCCCAACCCACAATACTGCCAGTGGATATATGTCCTATATGCAGCATGGCTATAGGGCTGATTCTCTGATCGTTCGCCCTTGCATACTGTCCTCAACATTATGTCTAACGATATCCAGCACCTATGGGTCAAGAGACAGGCGCTTGAACCGTAGGCTCACGGATTGGCAGTGCCGACGAGTTTGTCAGCAGCATTTGCACATAAATTCTGGCAGATTCTCAAAGTGAAGACTCATTTTATCACTTCCAGTAATGCTCTGATAATCCTCCTGTGGTGCTGGAGCATCAGAATAGATCTAGAACAAAGATGGCAGGAAGCTTTCCACATCTCACTGGGCGGCCTTCACTCCTGTCACGAATGCCCCATTCACGATATGAAGCCCACAAGATGTACTACTTGGTTTATAAATTCTGCTTTGTACTCTCTTGAGAAATCCTCATACATGTGCCAGTTGACACTGGGACCATCCATGGATATTTGTAGTAGCTTGCTCAAGCCAACCCTGTGCAGAACTTTTGTCAGTTCATCCTTCAGATGAACCTCTGTGTCATGGCCTATGAAGACTGATGTGAGGTGTGTAGACCCCACCATGCTGCCAGGTTCTGATTAGAAAGTTGCATCTGTTTTTTTTGTGTAGAGTATCACGTAATGTGAGGTTGTTTAATGTTCTGCACATCTGCCCCCATGGCTGTCAGTTTATTCATTATGTCACCATTATGTCTTTGCGAGGGCATGAGGGTATGACCATTCCACACCCTTGAAGATGGGAGACCACAACTCAATTTCTCTTTGTAGACCCCAGCTCTCTATAACCGCAGGCTCCAATTAAAAGTAAGAACATTTTTACATTTCAACCTAGGGTTAGCGCATTTAGTCACATGATCTGACTTACAATTAATTACATTATAAACGATTGCTGCAACAGGGCCCAGATGTTATATCTTAATGCAATACACGATCCAATTTCAATTGAATACTGATCACCTTATGATGTCTGCAGTTACTAATAAATTCAGAAAATCTAATTTAAAAAAAAAAAAAAATTCTGTTTCTTATTGAGTTGGAATACCACAAAAACGTCTATTGGTAATTTTTTTTGGCTCAATTACGAGAAATTATTCAGTACTCGATATGAATCGATATGCTATTTCTTGTAAGTGTCAACATAATTTCATGTCAATTTTCAAGTGTATTTTTGTCTTTCAAGGAAATTTACAATCATTGATTGATGCACTTGATATTCCTGTGTATTGTTATCATTAAGATATTTTTTTGTATTGTGCATTCAGTATGTACATAACATTTAAGTTTGTTATTAAGCAGGTTCGTGCATGTAACTTTGAAGAAAGTCAAAAGAAATATCCAAATAATTATATCTTGTGCATACATTTTTTCTTTACCCTTGTTTTATACGATCGATCATGGTTGCCAAATGAAGATGATAACCATACTATGGATACATGTACAACACTAGACATTAATTTAAGTGGAGATGTTTTGTAAATGTTGTATTTATTTCTAATCTCAACAATAACGCTGTATCAAATAAAACTTTCCGCTGATACACAGTAGATAATATGCAGTAAATTTTGTTTTACATGTACCAAGAAAATGCAATTTAGTATAAGATTATGTATGCTAAGTATAAAGGCTTTTGTTGAAGAGAAAACTCTTTTTACACACACATACTATCAGTCTGGTTCAAAATGTGAAATGATTTTCATTCTTGTGTTTTTTATTCTTGCCTTTTTGTTCATTATATTAACATGGCGTGAAACATTTCAGTGTGTTTTAATGATCAAGTGAAGAAATATATGATTAGGTTGTTCAAACTTCCAAAAGTTGTTGTGAGAAGACTTTAAATTTGTTTTGATGATTGTGCTTTCATTAATATGCGAACAGTGTTTAATAAACTTGAATTCAAATTGTGAATATGAATGAAATCAGGTTTTTGCATTTTCATTTTTTTCTCTTTAAGTGCTTGGAATATTTGTTTGATAAAACAATGATTATGGTATTCATGTTGTGTAGAAAAGGTGTAAAAAGGGACATTTAAACCCATTTTTTTAACAAAACATATAAACATGCACTATCAAAGGTATAGACCAGTTTTGGAAACGCCCCCCTCTCAAAAAATGAAATGGAAGCTCTTATTACCAATCATGTGAAAGAATATTATATACAGCCACGTGCGATGCGTGTAAATCCTATGGTAATTCGCCCAAGCAAATCGCTCAAACGAATGTGGCCAGCGCAGACGGGCCAAGCTGACGGTGAATTTAGGCTCAATGTCAGCGGCTTTCTTAAACGTTTTTACTGATTTTTCTGCATTTGACGATAGTACGGTTCAGATTTTTCCACACACGCTCCTTTTTATGTTATTTCAATAATACTGATCAATTAGTTTGACCAATAAAGCTATTTCCCACTACTGGCCTTTCCCTTTAAATGCACATACATGTACATACAAAGATAACACTCACACACACCCAAAAATAAACAAACGGAAGAGAAAAATCACACAGATGATTATAATTTACCATTAAAGAGGTAATACACCAGGGCCCCTTTGCAGAAAGAGATACAATCGATTGATAGTTACAATTAATACTGCCGTCCCATGACAAAAGGAAGCAACTCTGTGGAATGAGTTTCTTAGTAAATGAAGAAAATATGTTTTTCTTTCTGACCTCTCAAACATAAAATCCTAATTCCCAGGTATGACATGTTTTATAATCTACTCAGAGAAGGCATTTCGGGTTGATATGTTTTGATTTGTAAAATCATTGTTTTATGCAAATTAAGCAGCATACTTCCTTTAGTCACAGTATATCTTGAATATTTGCACGCGTCATCCAATGACAAAAGGAAGCAACTCTTGATAATCTAAGAAGTCAGTATTGTGTGAGTACGTGCGTGTGTGTGTTTGTGTGTGTATCCATGTGTATGTGTGTATATACGTTTGTGTGTATATTTATGTGCAAATATATGTGTATGTATGCGTGTGTGCGAGTGCATGTGAGTCAGTGTGTGTATGTGTTAGTGTGTATCTACTCATGTATGTGTATATGTGCGTGTTTGTGTGTGTATGCGTGTGTATATGTGCGTATGTTTGCACGTATGTATGTCTGTGTGCATATATGTGTGTGTGTGTGTGCGTACGTGTGTGTGTGCGTGTGTGTGCGTATGTGTGTGTGTGTGTGTGTGTGCGCGTGTGTGTTATGTGCGTTTGTAAGTGTGTGTGTGTAAGTGTGTGTGTGTGTGTGTGTGTGTGTGTGTGTGTGGCTGTGCCGTGTGTTTCTGTGTGTGAGTGCGTGTGTGTGTAGGTGTGTCTGTGTGTTTGCTTGTGGGTGTGTGTGTAGGTGTGTTTGTGCGTGTGTGTGTTTGTTTGCGCGTATGTATGTATGTGTGCGTATGTGTGTGTGTGTGTGTTTGCATGCGTGTGTTTGTATGTGTGTGTACGTGTATGGTTGTGCATGTGTGTGTGTGTTTGTGTTTGTGTGTGAGTCATTGGCAAAGCCAGGTAAAACAACATTTCATCAAGTTAATCATTTTCTGCAAAATTCCCCACACAAAAGTCTACATGTGGGACAATAATAAACACATAGCATCAGAACTTGTGCTGTGAAAAAAAAAGAAAACGTTATATTTTTTATTCACAGTCAGCATTTTGATTGATAAATGAAATGGGTTTTAAATGTATATATATACTTCAGTCAAAATACACTAACGTTTCCTTCAGATGTGCAAACAGATCAGCGAATTTCAGCATTTTCTGTATCAATTCTGGTGCAGTGGTTGACAGACATTCAAGGAGAAAAGGTGAGCTGCACTTAGGCGCGCTCTGATTGGCTGATTGGGAGATCAATGCACACATGCCACTTCCATGATGATAGGTGATTGGCTGATTGAGTTGCTTCCTTTTGTCAGTGTTTTATGAGGAAATCTTTAGAGTTGCTTCCTTTTGATATATCTATATTTCGGAAATTAGGGGTCATGTGACCTCAATTTATTCACCATCATGTAGAGCATACAAAAAATACCCCAAATCAAGAAAAAAGTAGATTTTGTTAAATTCAGAGTTGCTTCCTTTTGTCATGGGACGGCAGAATAGTACGTCGGATCGTGTGTAAATGCGCAAATCTGATTGATTGAAGCGCGCACATTTTCTGAATTACAATAAATATACTTCACAATCGATTGTATCTCTCTCTGCAATGGGGCCCTGACCAATTAAAGAAAGATATCACACATGCATTCTGAAAAAATATTTAAAAGCCTCATTTATCTACTCTGTTTATTTGATACCCTTTCAAAATCCAAAAGATCACATAATACATGTAAATATAATGTCAGAATAATCATTTTACCCTGATATCATTTGATATACAATGTTGATACACAATTTGTTTTTAAATAACAAGAGTTGCGTGTTTCAAATGTGTACATCTTATGCGTCCTCCCTTACATGCTATAAAAAGTTGGGGCAGTTATTTTCAAAAATAAAAAGTGCAAAAAGACCAATATCAAAGCACATACATGAACATGTAGGTGGAATCTTGGTTGTAAAAATCCTATTGAATTTGTTCTGTGCACACTTCTATTCATATAAAAAGTGAATGTAAGCCAAACTTGGCCAGTTTTCTACGTCGGAGAAACAAAACGGAACAAATAACAGATTTGGGGTCTAATATTGTGACTAAATTCAATGCAAACATGAGAAGTTCTTAAACATGAAGCAACATATTCTATACCTAATTACATGCACATACTGTACACTTATCAAGTTGTTGGGAAGCGCAGTAGCATAACATAACTGTTTTCAGCACCATTTGTTGTCTATATTACAAATAAAACACATTAATTGTACATGTACTAGACATTTAAATGCATGTAATACAAATTTCATTGTGTCGGACACAAATAATTTCCGTAAAAAAATCAAATACCTTCTTCTGACATTATTTGCGCAAGAAATTAATTTCTTAGAAATATCACACATTTCTAAAGATGGTAATTGTATAAATCAAGTGTCCTATTAAAATATAATATTCAAATGTTAAAAATGTATTGCACATTTGAAGTCTAGATTATATGCCAATAATATCTGCCATTGAAATACATACACTATTATTAGTAGATATGCAGGAATAGTAATTGGGTTATGCAATCAATTTTATGAAAGACGTCAGTGATTTCAACCATATAATGCTATGGATGAGCTACATAAATGGGCCTACAACTTGAATGAATTTTGCATACTGTACTTGATAGGACTGTCATTTTCATTGGAACCTCTTTATAACGAGGTCTGTTATAAGTCCGGGTTCTATTTATTAATTTTATTTTATCGTTTATTAGCCCTGATACAACTACGTAGATACCTGATATAACAAGTTCAATTCAATGGGCCCAAGTTCAATTCAATGGGCCCAATGTGCTTGTTATGAAGAGGTTTCACTATATATTTTGTATTCACCTTTCAGCCTGATGATATGAGCTACATGATTATGTAAGAATACTACTTTTTAAATACATTTTGCAACCATTATTCAGCCTGATAATATAGTGAGCTACATATTACAGTAATAGGTCTAACATTTTAGTACACTTTTGTAACCACCATCAGCCTCTTTCGAAACAATATTTTGTTTAGAAAAAAAAAGCATACTTGACAATTTGTTTGGACACAACTTTATACAGAAATTTGAAGAGGAAAAAACATTGTTGGTTTGATAATGTTTCTAAGATAAATTTCAACATCAAACACTTCCCAAGTGCAGTATAGTTTTGTATCTCCTGCCAATTTGTTTTATTGGCCAATTTTGCAACCAAAAAGAACAGCAAACGTTCTTTTTGGGGGCTTCACTATTCTTTTTCAGGGAGCATTGATTTGTATACTACATTTTATATGGCACACTATAAAATTATACTTATTATCACCCTAGCTAGTACTAGTTCTACCAATAATTACTTGGTAACTACTTGCATAGATACAAATAAAGCTGCACAGTATATCTACTGGAATAAATAATTTCCTAATTCTGAATATAACAATACATTGTATCAGGTAAATTAGAAAATAATACAGGAAAATTATTAGATATTCATGGGCTATTGTTCACTAAAGCATATTATTTAAAACAAAAATAAAAATCCCAAATGTTAAAAATGGATTACATATAAAGGCATAGTTCACAGCAAGTCTAACAAAGTTGCACACTTTTACCCAACATAATAATCAAACATAGGTTGCATATAAACAAAATAATCAAATATCTAAAGGCACATGATAAACAAAATATATGACACAATCTCACCCATATAAAGTTGTTTCAGTTATCACACAAATAACACAAGTCGCTGATAAAATATACTAGAAAAATAAAGCATTTGCATATGTGCATTGGTGCATATTTTGCAACATAAATTTTAAAGTGCATATATGATATCCCATTTATACCCAATTTCAGAAAGGGTAACATATGAAAATGTTACTACAGCCTTTTATAACTGTAATAGTAATAATATCAATACATGTACATAGAACTTATGTAGTGCTAAATACAAAAGTTTCTAATAAAATATTAAAGGGCTGATAATTAAAAAGGGAGAATAAATGTAAGAACACAAACTTAATACAAACTTTAAAAAAACAAACAGCAAATACACACAGGAGTGTTACTTGATTATATAGAAATAGATTTTTAAACAGTGATTTGAATGAGTCCATAAACATGTATGTTTCCAAATATTCACCTCTTTGCTAGTTTGAATCCTGCCAATATCGATATGGCTACAGCAAAACTTTTCAGTGAGTACATATAGTAGTGAGAATATAAATATTTGAAGGATTCAAATGCCAAAGGGGATATTTTGTGTAACAACTTGACATTTTGACCAAGCCAAGCCTACCTATAACTCTTACAACCTTTTGGCAAACATATAATTTTAACCAATCAGAGACGATTTTATCCCAGTATATCACACATTTGCCACGGACCCTAACAGAATATTAACAATATCTGGCCTGACACTTACATGTAAATGGATTAACAATACTTGGGATCGAGATTCTTAGATTCTAATTTTACCTAATTTGATTGTTCTATACATTCAAACCTGTGTATACTGACCACCTAAGGGGAAAAAGAAAAGTGGCCACTGTAGACAGGTAAACCCCTACAGAAAGGTTCCATAACATTCTTCTTCTTATTAGTATCCTCCTTCTTCAGTTTACTGCAAACAAACTCCAAAAGTGAAATATACTGATGCGGGTTTCAGAAGGATCATTTTTGGTGGTCATTATAGGCAGGTTGGCTGCTAAAGACAGGTCAGGTGGCCACTATGACAGGTTTGACTGTATTATGCATTCTCCATGCACTACAGCCAGAGTATTATGTTGCCTAAAATTAATAACATATTTGATAAATCGGTGGAAGCCAACATCTAGTACTAAGCACCATAACATTAAAAAAGCACCACAATATTTCCCTTTCCTAGTGTACAAAAATGAGCTGTGGCAAATGAATCTGTCGAGATGGCACCTTATATTAAAGATAAATGAATTGATTTTGTGCCTGTGCTTTACAATGTTGAGTTAATTCAGTGATTCATCTAGATATGTCAATTACCTGCTGATAGTTACTGCAAGTTTAAATAAATAAAATTAAACACCATTATTGTCATATTATCCATATTATCCTTGCATACTATTTAACTCGAGTGTACAAAAATGAGCTGTAGCGGATTAAATTGTCGAGATGGCGCTACAATATAAGATTAGAAGTACATTCTTCTTAACCAAAAAGCCCCCAGTGGGGTATTATTTGCCATTTTCGCACACTTTCACGGAATCATGAATATCTTTCAAACTATTGAAGCTACCCCCTACAAACCATATACTGCTGGAAAGCTGAGGATGTGAGGAATCTAAAAAAAAGTAAACAGTTAGACAATAGGACATAAAATAAGAGCTCAAAAGGCAAATATATTGAAAAAATAAAAAAATAAAAAAATTGACATGCCATCATTCAAATCGCATCTTCTAAAAATTGTAGGGGTATACATCTTTGTTAATGTAAACATAGAAACTACAATGATAGACCAACAAAACTATGATGGCTTTTTCTAATATTCATCCATCTTCCTTGTGAAATCAACATTTAAAAAAAAATCAGAAATGGGACACATAACATAACATAATTTTTTTTTCTGTAGAGATACCCCTAAAAGCCATCATTATTCTCTTCATCCCAGAAAAATAAACAATCTCTCCAAATTTCATTGAATTTGAGTGAATACTTTTTGAGTTTTTAGAATTTTAGTCTTAAAAACCTGATTTTCGGCAAATGAGCTTGAAAAGTCATATACAATATTGATATTTGTTTGATAGATGTGACATGAATAAATATAGAAAAAAATAGTGGGATAAATAGTCGGAAGTTGGTTCAATGGAAGTTTAGGGCATGTTAATCACCTGTAAACTGCCATGTTTATTTTCTGCATGACATTAGATGTTGCTGCTTCACTCTAAAAAAAGAGAAACCCTATTTGGATGGTAACAATTTTGATTTGGGACATTTTGATTTGGTCTATTTATGAAAAGTACAATTAAAAATCTCCAATCTAAGCCAGAAAATAATCACTTTCGGCCCCAAAATGTACAACATTGATAACGAAATCCTTAATTTGTCCTTTTAATAGCTACCCGCTACCCTCTACCCCACAATGTATACATTTTCTTAAAGCTTAGAATCCATGGATCATTTTAAGATAAAAATCTCAATTTTGATGAAAAAAGAGTTGAATACCCCACTGGGCCCCTTAAGAATATTTCACTGTTTATAGTAGAAATTCAGCCTAAAGCTACATTCTACTACTGAATTAACCCGTTCCCTTTGAGTCTCTAAAATCCCCATAGACTTTGTACAGAACCCACCACGGTGACCCGGTTCCCGTAGTCAAGGAGTTAAAAATAGTAATCGCCCTCGTATGTTTAAAAACGAATGACTTTTTATACTAGGGTGTGCAAAAATGAGCTGTGGCAGATTTAACTAGAGAGATGGCACTTGATGTAGTTGAAACTGAGTTGAAAATTTGGTCCTCTGTAGAGTTGATAGATTCTTCTCATAACTCTGTGTGCGTCTGAAAAATATCAATAAAAGGACAGAAAATCCATTACAAATTCAATGAATATCAAACAGAAGTAAGATAACTACAGGAAAACAGGACAGAGAATGATGCTTACATAGAAAAAATAAACGAAATGTCCACCAAATTTTTAGTAAAATGGGCATCAGTTAAAATTATGTATTGAATCAATTTGAAAGACAGTCAACTAGACAGGGGTAAACTGTAAATTCACAATTGCAAACACAATTGTTATGCCATGGATTTGCATGTACACGCAATGTTGTGTTTGATTTTGTTTAAACACAAATCTTTATGCAATGCCCAGCACTAAAGCATAATATAACGATGTGAGAGAGATGTGTAGCACTGATGAGGCAACACTACGCCATTAATAAACTCAAATTCTTACCGCTTCTTCTTGAGGACAATCACAATGGTTGTTTTCCGTTGGCTGCTCTACTAGCTCCATGTCTTCGTGAATCCTCGGAGTTCCTACCTGCCGAGATGCATACTCCTGAAGAAAGAAAAAAAAACAGTTTATCTGATACAAATCCTTATTTTCATTCATAAAATAAACTTCTATACATCACATAAGTTCATATCAGTGGTTGTTTTCCATTAGCTGCTTTACTTGCTCCATGTCTTCATGAATCCTTGGAGTTCCTACCTTCCAAGATGCATACTCCTGAAAACAAACCCCAAAATACATTTATCTGATACAAATCCTTATTTTCATTCATAAAATAAACTACTGTACATCACACAAGTTCATATCAGTGGTTGTTTTCTGTTGGCTGCTCTACAAGCTCCATGTCTTCATGAATCCTGGGAGTTCCTACTTACCGAGATGCATACTCCTGAAAAAAACACATAAAATACTTTTTTTCTGATACGCAGGTCTTGAAAATTGGAATTACTCTGAACCTGTGTATTGACCCATTCCGGATTGCTCCAGAAATTACTCTGACTGGGGTCAATGGTGATTGAACGTTATACCAACACCAAATCATCTTGAATGGTGTAAGGAGGCACCATAAACAATCTTTAATACCACAATAATATTAAACTTCTTTGCTTGAATTGTTCAATTCTGTCCAAATTGGTCCGGACTGTGTATAGATTACATTTTCTATAAAAATGGGAATATTTCTTTGATACATCAGACCTTTTCATTTGTAAACCTTATCAAACCTCTCTAACAGTTTATTTAGACTGGTGCTAGAAGGGGGAATAAGTGGGAAAAGATCGAGAGGAAGCAAACACATCATGAAGATCGACACTTTTAAGAATGGCCAGTACTGATAATTCAAAAATAGAGCAATGATATAAAAAATGGTGTGATGGTGTTGAGGACCTTCTCCTGAGCAGAATCACCAGAAGGAGATCAAACCTCACAAGAAATCTTACTACAAAGTGAATCACATACCTCCACATCTGATAAGATGTAGCAATAGATGTGATTCGATGTAAGATTATCCCAAACTATCTATTAGATTTTCTATAGAAATAAGGTAGGAATATTTCTTTGATTTATCAAAACTTCAATAGATGTGATTTGATGTTAGATTTTCCCAAACTACATGTATCTATTAGATTTTCTATAGAAATTTGAATATTTCTTCAATTTACCAGAAATTTTAATTTGTCAACCTTATAGAAACCTCACTAAAAATCTTACTACAAAGTGAAAAACATACCTCCACAACAGATAAGAAGTAGCAATAGATGTAATTCAATGTAATATTCTCCCAAACTATCTATTAGATTTTCTATAAATATTTCTTCAATTTACCAGAACTTTTAATTTTGTCAATCTTATCAAAACCTCTCTACAAAATGTTACAAAGAAGTGAATCGCATACCTCCAGCACTGATAAGTAGTAGCAATAGACATGGTTCGACGTTAGATTCTCCCTTGCGTAGGCCTTTCCATTCTCTGCTATCGTCTTTGCCTGTTGAAGATCAAAGAACACTTTTGTATTAAAATGTGTCTGGACATAGTAGACAATTGAAGGAAATAATTATCACAATGAGCAAAATGACACACTCTTGAACACTCTCTTAACCTACTAAGGACTGGTCCCAAAAATGCTTGGACTGTGGTCTTTGGAGAATACAAATTATAGCAAAATCAATCAGTCGTGAACAGGTTAATTCAGATTCTTCTTGTGATTACTCTCTCAGACTCTTCATAGCTTCTGACTAGCCAGAAAACTGAATGTCTTACTGGGACAGTCAACCAACTAGGGTTCTTTGTAGCTCAGTTGGTTAGTGCACAGGTCTAGCAATCTGTATGTCTCAGGTTGATTCTGGCCAAAGCTTAATCCTTTTTCAAGACTTGATTATACAAAATACAAATATTATTTTGTAAATATAATTTGCAGGTTTTTAATTTTTTTATTTACATATATATGGTCAAACAATTTTGGAAAATTAATGTTGATTAATTTAAACAATATCTAACTAAAGGAAACTGCACCGATAAATCAATTTCAAAACACTATTGTTAAAGTTTCCACAATCAAAGCGTAGTTTACATTTGAAAGTTGTAGATGAAAATAACAATTAAATTTGTTGTGAAAATGTAGGCTAGACTTGATCCCAGATTTTAACCCAATTAAATTAACAGAATCCCTGTTCAGGCAATAAGTATCAACCGCACGTACCACATCCAAATATGGAACTGTGTCTGGAACCTTCTGATAGTGTCAAAACAATTATCTAATTAGAAAACTCTGACCTACATAAAAATTCACTTGAATTTCTTAGATTTCTCACCTTGCATGAGCTATAATACAGCGTGTTCACACACACAAATTTTCATCCCACTAAAGAATCATGACTAACGATACGCCGTACAGATAACCAAACTACCCCTTACGTTCACACACACAAAACCAAGATCCCACAACAGCGGGCAGTTTGCTACTGCGCAGTGTGTTGTCTTTTTTTCTGTCTGCAGGGCGTTAAGCTCCGCCCCGTTATACGAGTCTCGTATAGCTAATCATGATTAAACGAGCGAGCCGTTGTTCACACACGAAATGATGCTGATTCTATAGTCAGCTCTCGTACGAAACGACGATCAAATCTGTGTTTCGTTAATCATGATTCGCTATACGTCGTTTCGTTAGTCAGCGTTCAGACACACAAATTTCATCGTATAGCTAATCAGCAGCTGATTCTATAGTAAGCTGCTGATTCTTTAGTCATGATTAAGGGATCAAATTTTTGTGTGTGAACACGGGGATAGTGCTTGAAATTAGCACAGGCCCACTGGCCCATGGTAACTAAAAACTAGCTTCAGGCCACTTAAATTCTATTGACCCAAATGGGCAACCAAATATAACATAATCTTTAATGTTTTTCTTTGTTTGGGCCCAATAATATTCAGATTTTGGGCCACTAGAATTGGACAAAGCTTGTTTTTACTTGCCCAATTGGGCCAAGAGGCAAAAAAGTAGCATTGGCTACAGTTACACTTTTTATGCCTACAATTCCTCTGAGAGGTTACAAAAATAATTCTCACCAAAATTTACTCTCCTCCCCATTCCCCACATGATTGAATTTCACATTCCTCCTCACATCCATTATCATGATCATCATCATCTGCCAAATCTTACTCAATCCTCCCTGCCAAGTCACTGAGATCCATTGTTCACAGTAGACAAAATTCCCACTGCCATATCTAGCCCACCCTATAATCTGATCAAATCTCTTGCACAGTTTATCCTTACTGCATCATCGTTGGCTATAAAGCCCACTCGATCCTCTCCTCCAAGTCGCTGAGGTCAAGTTTGAATGGGATGTAGTGAAGAAATGGGTCTAGCCCAGCATAGAAATAGAAGACAGAATTCAAATTCCCCTACCCTATAAAAATCCCTCCCTATAATATGGTAAAATCTCACACGTATCCTCATCTAAGTCTAGGATTCACAAACCTCATCATCGTTGGCTAAAGCCCACTCGATCCTCTCTTCCAAATCACTGACAAATCACCGAGGTCCTGTTTGAATGGGATGTAGTGAACCCAGGGCTCTAGCTCGGCGTAGAAATGTTCATATAATTCCCCCTGTCTGACATATCTGACCCTCCCTATAATCTGATAAAATCTCACACGTACATGTATCCTCATCTAAGTCTAGGATTCACAAACCTCATCATCATTAGCTAGAGCCCACTCTATCCTCTCCTCCAAATCACTGAGATCCTGTTTGAATGGGACGTAATGAACCCAGGGTTCTGGCTCAGTAAATAATTGTTCACAGCCTACTCTGATAAAATATCATGCATATTTTCATCTAAGTACTATAGGGTTTACAAACCTCTTCATCATTGGCTAGAGCCCACTCAATCCTTTCCTCAAAGTTGAACTAACACATGTTGTAATGGAATGTAGTGAGCCCAGGGTTCTAGCTCAGCATAGAAATATTCATATAATTCCACCTGTCTGACATATCTGACCCTCCTTATAATCTGATAAAATCTCACACGTATCCTCATCTAAGTACTATAGGGTTTACAAACCTCTTCATCATTTGCTAGAGCCCACTCGATCCTCTCCTCCAAATCACTGAGGTCATGTTTGAATGGGACGTAGTGAACCCAGGGCTCTAGCTCGGCGTAGAAATGTTCGTAGTAGATGGAGTTGTGCCTGAACACTGCGCTGTCCCCTGCCAATAGGTAAGGTAACCTGTATGCCGCTACCGTACCATCTAGGTTGATCTGATACTTGAACTGAAAAATACAAAGCGTGAGACAAATAAAAATGAAATGTTTTCCTTTAAAACAACATTTAATATTTTAAGAAACATGTCATTGCCTTAAAGGGATCGAGTGTCTAACTCCACGAAAATTACTTGGAGCTTCCTCGTTTCTCTTCTACCGTGTTGTTTAGCTTATGGTAGAGAAGAATAAAATAGGGTTAGATTTTTTCAAATGCCCCTTTAGTATGACGATATCTATCATTCAGCTCAAGAGCGTTAATGAACGGTCATAAACCTCATAAACGTCATACAGTAATTCGTTGTAAAAGCCGACGCATATTTTCGCTTTTTTAACCAGGAAAGCAGTGTTCTTTTTCAATGAAACTTTCACACATCATTCGGACATATCTTACAATGATTTTGGCACAGGATTGAAGTCTCAAATGTCATTTTGGGCAATATCTGACACTTTACAGGTGCACCTTTAAATAATATAAAATGTAAGTTCTGCTAATTTGTATGCTGCTACTGTACCACTTACATTGAAATGATACATGCAAGAAAATGATTCCTTGAACAAAGTAGGCCTATGAGTAAAATCATGTCCTTAATTTAATACAACATATTTGATTTCCTTTATTTTTAAATGGTCATTGTTATACTAGTAATAAAACGAGGCAGAAAAAGCAATTTCAATGAAAATGTAAATAATAATAGGTAAACAAACAAACTTTTACTTACATTGAAGAAGTCGTAGAAGGAAACGTGCTTCACTTTCGGCCCGTACTCCGCCTCCTCGTCCCGGAAGAAGAAGAAGTTTGTGAGAGCCGCATCCAGGATCTCGGGTCGTCTCCTTGACAACTTGACGAGGTTTAATCTCTCCCGTCGACTGTCTCTCCCCCTCCAGAAACCCTTCTCCGTTTTATTTTCCCAGTGCGGCCCAGTGTTGGCTTGAATGGACAACATGTCCAATGATACTCTAGGCAAAGGTAAACAAAATCACACACACAGAATTGTGAGACAAAATTAACAGATTTAAAGGGGACCACCACGCAAAGATCAACACAGGGTTTAATATATGTTTTGGTACCGTACGTTGTTTGGAGACAATAGAATTACAACAGACCCATGAATGAACACTTGCTATCGTATCGTCATGAGTTTTCAAATGATATCATTTGTATGGAAAACAATTTTTCTGATTTTGAAGGTGGAATGAAATCTACTAAAAGTATTACCTTTCATAAATTTATAAGAATATTATTTTGGGGTGGAAATTCCCTTTAATGTCATTTCCATGACAACTTGAGGAGACTTAATCTCTCCCTCTCCAAAATGCCTTGTCAGTTTTATTTTCCCAGAGCAGAATGAAAGCATGTCCAGCGATACTCTACATATATATGGGAATAAAAATACACAGATTTGTGAGACAAAATCCAATAATTTTAGGTTGTTTCCTTGACTACTTGATACTTAATTTATCCCCCTCCAAAACATCTTCTCTGTTTTTCCCCCAGTGTCGCCATGTGTTGGCCGCAATGGACAACATGTCCAGTGATAGGAAATTATAAAACCTACATTATATATGTAAACATGAACTTTCCATTAATATACACAAATTTACTTCCTTTCATTATAAACAAATGTAAATATTTATGGCCAGGTGCATGGCCTCAAGCCAAATCTTTCTGGCAAGCATTTTCATTAGGAAAACAGTCCAACAAATCCCATGTATAGGTTTCTTCAGACCCATGAATGTTTGTGAACAGTATATCAGGGCTAGACACTAGCACTTGCCCGGTGCAAGTAAAAATTGGTGTTGGGCAAGTCAAATTTTATAAATTGTCTAGTTTGCTTGCCCAATCGGGCAACTAAATAATTGTTCAACTACAAGAGAACTATGTCATTTCATATGTGTCTTTAGTCTCATTTAGAAGTAAGAGGGCAAGTCAATTTTATATTGGGGCAAGTCAAATGTCAAAATGTATGATTTTACTTCCCCGAATGGGCCAGTACAGAAACAAGGTAGTGTGGAGGCTGCAGTATATTTTGGAAACATATATTTATATATGCGGGTTGTTGGTGGAATGAATTAAAATTAATCATTTTGATATTTCACAGCCAAAGGAATATTTGTTGGGGTGTTGATTCCTGTTATTTGCAATTTTCTCAGGCTCCTCACCTCTAAAAAAAGAAAACAAACAATGGAACAATTATTACCAAATGAAGAGAGGACTTTCTAGTTTCTATTGATAGTTTGGAGAGTCCTTTTCATGTCCCCACCCCACCCCTAAAACTAACTCCTTTTCCCTGTAAATCAAACATTATGTTGTTTGTGCACTCACAATCTCAAACATTTGTTCAAAGGGTACCTACATGTAGGTAATTTGGAAACCATCATAATGTTAAAAAAGAAGCAATTTGTTTCAATAGCCAAGATACACACTCTGCTACACTTCAAATAAAGTTAAGCTTTAGTGATTAACTAAACATGTTACTGAAAGTATGGGACTCTGGGTGCAAAATGCAAATGAAAAGCAAAAACGCCATGTATGTCAAGATGATTTAAAGTAAACCTGTAGGCTGTACATAGAGAGACACTGAATTAGATCAGTTTGTGATGGTTTGAACAAAGTCAGTAATAGATACGGATGGATATATGGCTTTTCAAAAAATATAGCTATTACATTTTATGTATTTGATGAGAGTTTTAAATAGGCAATATAATTATACTCTGACAAACTTGCGGCCAGATCCTATTCATGGCCCCAATTGTGCATGGTACAATGCCAGCGAATTTGATTTTAATAGGAGCAAGTACCTTGTCATCATACAGTAAGATATCAATTGGTTAGATCTAGCTTGGTCCATAAACCAAATCTTACATGTATACAGGAATTTCAGTATGTTGTCAATTCAATTGCATACAAAAAAAAAACATGTTACAAGATTAAACAGGATTAAGTTAATCCATATACATTGTTATTGATTTGTAGTCTTGGGTAGTCAATGCAGACAGGAAATATATCTCACAAATGACAAATGTACAATGTATGTGCATGACTTCCATTTGTCTGGTTACTACTACACAGGAAGCATGGTCTGTTTAACACATATTTAGTCTGAGAAAACTATGCGCAGAATTTGTTTAGACCACTGGGAAAACTTTGCACAGTATTTGTTTAGACCTCTGAGAAAACGATGCACAGAATTTGTTTAGACCTCTGAGGAAACTATGCACAGAATTTGTTTAGACCTCTGAGGAAACTACGCACAGAATTTTTTTAGACCAGTTAGACCTCTGAGGAAAATATATACGCACAGATTTGTGATCCCATGTCACCTATTATTGAAAAGTACAAGTACTGTAAATACTAAACCAACTTATGAAATGAAAGTCTGAAAACATAAATGCCCATGGTTCTAGAAGTGATGTACTAGCCTAGGAGCCGCCTGTCTTCTGGGGAAACCTATTTTCTTTGTTCATTTTTCATTTATATTATATATTTCTAGTCAGTTTCGTTATGTTTGAACTAAAGAATTACAAATAAAAAACTAACCTGCCCATGGTTTCTAGGGTTGATTCTGTGAGGTCATAGGTCGGCAGGACAATGTCCCTTGTCTCCGTGGAGCCACACCAGGACAGGATTGGAAGCGGCCCGTCTTCTGGGTCTCGCTTCTCCAACGGCCAGTCACCAAGATTGATAAAGAACTCTACATCTGGCACTCGCACCTGTGGTGCATAAAAGGAAAGTTTACACAAAATACCATATTATAATTCATTACTATTTATTGAATGACAGCTTCTTATCACAAATGTTTACTTTGTATCATCACTGATTTGTGCAATATAGGTGTAATTAATTCTCTCAATTAAAAAAACATTCATACACATACATACAAAAACACCATGAACAAAATTTCATCAAAATGAAAAAATCAGCCACCAAATTTGACTTTAAAAATGTGGAGGGAAAATGTCATAACATATCTAGATAAAAGTAAGAATGAAGCCACATGCAATACCCCCTTCCCCCCCCCCCCACAAAAAAAAAAAATTACATAATTAGTTTGCTTGATCGACATGTAGACAACCTGTCTACTTGAAAGACATCTGGGGGTGTTTTAAAATTAATTCCAAGTTAGATGTAAAATTATGATAGGCCATTTGAATTTTTAAACCTTGGAATAACACATTTTCAAAGGCAAAAATGCAACATTTATGAGACTCTTAAGAAATGTTACTCCAACATTAACATGAAATCTCCTTGCTGATAAAAAAAATATTATTTTTCTCAAAGATTTTATGTACAAGTGTTTCAAAACATTTGTGGCTTTTTACCACAGAAACTAACGACTTTTCATAGTTTTAAGTCCAACTTGCATTCAAGTTTGACTAAAAATCTTTGTAAAACAACATCGTGGACAAAGTTTGTACCTTGCGGGTGAGTGAGAGGAGGAAGGCATCTGAGAACATCTTGAATCCAACAATGCTGCCTAGCGTTCTCCGGTACACCTGTAAAAGGAGAAAGTGGATATTTAGTTGAGAAAAAATGATATTAAAAAGCAGAATTTACAATTGCAATTAACCAAATCTGGGCCTCGTTGCAGAAAGAGATATAATCGATTGTAAATTGCAATTAATTGTAAGTCAGATCATGTGTGCTAAATGCACAAATCTAATTGGTTGAAACGGACACATTTTCTGACTTACAATCAATTATAACTTGCAATCGATTGTATCTCTTTCTGCATCGGGGCCCTGGTCAGATCAAAAGTCGACTTACAGTATATTGCCCATTTGAGCGCTCTGAGACTTGACTGTTAAAAAGCACTATATAAAAATGGACAATTATTATTTTATTGAGTACATTTATGTTCAGTAGATATTTTCCCATCACAGAAATGTGTGATGACTTTAAGATGATTTCATCATGTCTGTATCCACACAACAGTTGTTGTTTGTTTGTTTGTTTGTTTGTTTGTTTGTTTGATTGATTGATTGATTGATTGATCGATTGATATAGAAGCTAGCATTAAACATCCCTTCTCCATTCCATCAATGCCGCCCACCTCAGGATGTAGGTACCATTTTGAAAGACTTCAAGTATGACCCGGTCGGGATTGCACCCAAGACCCTCCAATTCATGAGATGGACACTATACCACCGAGTCATTGCATCAGATTTAAAGGTGTATAAATTCATCTCGAGGGAACATCTCCCATACTTTGGAATGTTTGGGAAATGAATAGAATAAGTTAAACAAACAGAAGAAGAAAAAAACAGAAGCATTTTATACAATTGATGCTCCCTTTTTAAATACTGCTAATACAGGTATAGAACATGTTAATCAGCTTGTAAGAAATCCGCAAATCAAATTGACAAGAGTCAATTCATTGTAGTGGGAAAGGGGCTGGGTCTATTTGCGGAGATAATAAGATTATCTGTCTGTGTTTGCCATTGTAGGCCAGAGAACGAAAGGGGAGTGCTGTATTGTGTGTAGCTTTACTTGCGGCCTCGCATGTACTGGTACTGGTACAATTACAAATGTCAGACTTTGCGATGTCATGGAACCAATTGATGTGCATTCTTTACAACACTTTCAGCAAGGTTGTATTTTCTGTAGTTGCATGGCCAAGCCAGGCACACAATTATTTTGTACATGGTGGCTTGATAACATAATACAATTGGCCTAAATTAAGGATTGCAAAACATTAAAAAGTCTGTTATCAAATAGACACTGATAAGTTTAGCCATTTTGGGCAAGTATCACTTTTGATGACGCATAGTTTACTTTGAATGGCTATGGGCCAGTATAGTTGACCATTGGTGAATTTGACTTTTCAGATAGATCTGCCTTTTGAAGAATACCAAAGATTACAGTTCTCAATGAAATATCGCATGATCACATTTAAAAAAAGAAAATATTATATTGAACCTCTATGAAAGAAATATCCACGGATGTGATTCCCAATCAGACTGATATAAACACAGGTTAAAACTTTTTCCGCAATCTGACAACAAAATGTCTGAAGAAACATTTTTGTTTTAACTGGGCTTTATTCAATGAGAAATCAACAAGCATTGATTGCTTCTTTTTTTCATGACAGTTGTCAACATTCATGCACACTTATTTTTCTATCCGGAATAGGATGGGTGGCCCATTTTGTTGTTTGCAATATTAAACTTAAAGTGGTCCATTAGACCATTACCTTCATTTATATTTTACAAGTATTTTTTTTCCATACATGTAATTTAGCCTTCAATCATATGTACACCATTCTCAATCTAGGAATTCTTATAAATGATTTAAGTTGGTTTTATAGAAAAAGAACGTGTCTTGATTGTAAACCAAGTAAAAATATGCAAATTGATGTCAGATTTATCACCTTTTTGCCCATTGATTTTGTCTCAAATAATTACAGAAGGCTTTGCATTCAATCATAAATATCTCCATAACTAGGGAGCCACTTGAAAAATAAACAACAATTTGATAGGGAAAGTTAAACTTAAAGTGGTCCATTAGACCATTACCTTCATTTATATTTTACAAGTATTTTTTTTCCATACATGTAATTTAGCCTTCAATCATATGTACACCATTCTCAACAAGGTACAAGAGAAATGTTAAAGCTACGGATGATTTTTTTTAAAATTCAACAAAGTTAATGGATCACTTTAACGTTCACGGGACGATTGGCTATATATAGGGCCTCACCAATACTTGTACGGCATTATTCCATTCTTTGTGTTGTCCAAATATTTGTGTTTCTTCTTTGTAGTCAAAAAGTATGAGAACAAAATGAAAGTGTAAACAGAGAATTTAGCTGAAGACTGGAAGACAAAGAGTTGTTTGAAGTAGCGCTCTAAGAGGGCTTCACTCCTTCAAGGACCTCTCTTCTCTAACACAACAATAATGACAAGAGGATTCCCACATCGGATCTTTACTTGGAAGTTCTCATATATATTTACAAACTTTCTGTCCATAGGCAGCATTTGTAGTCATAGGAAGCCCAATTTTCTTTGCTCATTTTCAGTTGAAAATTGAATGCAGCTATATTTGACTGTATAAGGGATTCCAGTCATTCCACACTTCAACAAAGTTGCGGAAAGCTCCCCATAATGGAGAGAAAATGTTTTAGAATTTTTGTCTAGTACTACAAGACATACTGTATATCTTGTTCTCGTTAATTTTGGACACATGCATTTTGAGAAAAGAAAACAAATAACTTTTTTTTTTTTAATAATAAAACAGCAAATCATAGGCCTATGCTTTGCAAAATTTACCAGTGGAAATGTATCATGATGCAAAGGTATCTAAGATGAGTCACACTATAAAGCAAACACTTCTGGTGATGTATATTGTCCTAGGAAGTTTAATTTGTGAAAGTTTGGTGACATCAAACAAGTACTGTTTATCCTCTATTCAAACCCTTACCCTTACTTTATACATACATGTGCGAAATGAAATTCCAAACTATTATGGCGCATCCTCTGAATGACAATGACAACCCAATTCACTTCCTATATAACAAAACCATTTAGCATTAAATCTGAAGACACTTAAATTTATAAAGCAAAGTTAGCAATTAAATGATCAAACAACTGACTGTGGGTCCCCATGTTATGTAACACTTTCATTAAGTTAGATATAAAATGAGAAGTTACGTAGTTAGAAATTCCAAACTATTATGGAGCATCCTATGGATGACAATGACAACCCTAAAAAACCATTAAAACTGAAGAAACTTATAAGCAAAGTTAGCAATTAAGTGATCAAACATTTGACTGTGGGTCCCCATCTTATGTAACAGTCACTTTCATTAAGTTAGTTGGATTTATGGGATTGAGTAACAGTGTCAAAATCCTCAAAATCTAATTGGTATTCTAGCGGTTCCCTCATACCTTGTTGTATTCGTATTAACAATAAAAGCATGGTTCAGGCTTTGTTTTTTAGAATTTCCCTTTCGTTTAAAAGAAATTTACGATTTAAGTGTTCAGATGTTATTTAACTATCCACTGGATAGTCGTAACCGTGTACAAAGTCAGTGCAATGAGTTAGTGAATATCACTTTGCATTTTTGCTCATTACTCGGCTATATAACATTCTTTTATCTTGAAATTTTCACACAATACCTAGTGGACATATCAGATAACAACAATACATTACATGTATACATCCATTCATCACTCCTTGCACATGTCAACAAAGTTACTAGATCCCTTTAAATCTGAAGAAACTTATTTAAAGCAAAGTTAGCTATTAAATGATAAAACATTTTACTGTGGGTCCCCATCTAATGTAACACTTTCATTAAGTTAGTTGGATTAAGGACCATACTCCCCTTTGGCAGGTTGCCAGAAGAAGCCGGTAGTCACTGGCGAAACATTGCAACTTACTTTCACAAGTACATGTTGTAAGTCCGTCCAGAATTTTGATTCATAAACTTTGATATCATTAAGTTAAATATTGACAAAAATTGGAAATGGTTTGTGATTTCCACAAGTTTGACATTGACACAAATTAGTGACACAATATTAACATAATTGCCACATTATTATACAGTCCTATACTTGGGATAGAAAATTGATATTCAGTTTATTACCTTGGTACCACTGAGTAATTCAAAGAGCACTCAAACCTCGACCATTTTAAGGATATAACACTTGACTTGAATAGCCTATCAAGTATTTTTCTAAGATCTCTTTATACCAACGCCCAACCATTTTCCACCTCAGTGAATATGCTTCCATTGACCTTTTCAGCCAGGATAATAGGCGATATCTATTAAAGGGGTAGTTCAGTTTTGGTAGAGAGGGCGCTGCACAACACAATTTTTTTGTGAGGTAATGAAAAACTGAGTGTCAAATTTGAAAGAACATGCAATTTTAATGGCAGAATAAACTTTATTTGGTCAAAATCGGTTCAGAAATGGCTGAAATATCAATAAATATATCCGATCGTAATAAATTTGTGCCCCAAATTTATTCGATGATTTTTTTTTTAAATTAAAAAAATGCTTCAACTTTTTTCAAAAATTTTCAAAAGTGGTTTTTAAATAGTTGTTGATGATCTCTCTATTTATTCATTATTTCAACAAAACATCACATGAATAATTTGGTATGAAAAATGGTTGAAACCAATGCCTATTTAGAGAGCACCCTCTTGTGTTTTAATGGCTCTTTTTGAATGATAACAGGCTTTTTACTTAGTCGTTTGTAATTTTGTATGTCCTTTCGAGTATGGTGGAGTTATAACTATTAGTTTGTAACATACTGTGCAGGTTTTGGTTGCTAAAGTTCAGCCTTACCAAAACTGTACTACGTCTACCCCTTTAACAGGCTAACAATATATGACTAGGAGATTATCATAAAGAAAGTAAATGTACTTGTGAAAGTAATATCCATTCACATGTACGTAAAAGTGAGTAATTCAAAAGACATTTCAAAGAGCATGTCAAACCTTAAAGGGATCTAGTAACTTTGTTGACATGTGCAAAAAGTGATAAATGGTTGGTACAATGTGTTGTTATCTGATATGTCCACAGGATATTGTGTGAAAATTTCAAGTCAAATGGACGTTATACTGTATGGCAGAGTAATGAGCAAAAATGCAAAGCGATACTCACAAACTCATTGCACTCACTTTGTACATGGTTTTCGCGATCCGTTGGATTATTTAACATCTGAAAACTTCAATCGTAAATATCTTTTTAACGAAAGGGAAATTTGAAAAACCAAAACCTGTCCCATGATTTTATTGTTAATACGAATACAACAAGGTATGAGGGAACTGCTAGAATTCCAATAGTATTTTGAGGATTTGGACAATGTTACTAACTAGTCCCTTTAATCTTTCTAAGAACACAACACTGATCCTAAGGAGTGACAAATGCCAAATCATTTTCCACCTCAGTGAATGCTTTAAAAAAAAGCTATTTAATGCCAGGATAAGAGGTAATACCTGACTGAACAATATGTAACTGGGAGGATATGACTGGTATACCACTAAGAGAGACTCTTAGACCCAATAATACTGAACAATAGAGACCGCCAACAGACAAGCACCTCTTCAGTTGAGAGGATTCAGGAATCATGCCTTCGATTCATCTTTAAATTGTCATTGTCAGGCCGGAGTTGTACCATCTAATCTTGTATAGGTGAAGTCTTCTCTATGCAATGCCAACTTTTCAGATAATGATAATTTACACTTTGGGAAATATTTTTAGATAAAAGAATGTTGGCTTCTTCCAGGATCCCATACTTTAAACCTGATTACATCCGAAGTATTAGTGACCTTAGTTCCCTTTTCTTTCTCAAGTGAGGATATCATCTACTGCCCTATGAGGCTCATCTACATTAGGCACAAATGAGACATGTAGTATACATGCTATCATCAATAACAGACTCTGTTTATATTTATTACTTCTCAATGGAAGCCCCAAATTACTTGTTTTTTTCTTGTTGAAATTTACAATTGCCTGTGTGACGATAAAATAAGAGTAAAAAGGATCGAGGCCTGAGCTTTAGATCATGTTTAGGCTAGTTAGCCTTTGACAAAGATTCTACTATGATCTAAAGCTAAGGGCCCCTTTTGACTTCCCCTCTTTTTCTTGCTTTACAATGCAAATAAAACATACATACATACACATTTTTTTTTTTTTGAAGGAAATAATGGTGGCTTGCTGAATGAATTTATTTTGAAGATTTTACTTACCTTGTTATCAATGATCGAGTAGTGGCAGAGACTGTGATGTCTTGAGAAGCGCGACTCCACGTCCCGGTACAGCGTGGAGAGGTCGATGGCCGGGTAGATGGAGAAATCCATCTGGGTCTGGGGATGCAGACTAGCTCTGCACCGCATGCTGGTCTTCCAATCGTCCGGATCACTCACTGGACAGAAACAATTCTCACATTTCACCAGACCTAGTGATTCAAATATATAAGAATAACATTTAAAAAGATTGACACGTGTGGGGACTGGGGATGTACATGTTTAGAGGACAGTTCAAAAATATGTAATTAGGCTATTGAGTGCGCACTATGTGACCGGCTATTCCCGGCACTTGTCGGTAAAAATCAAGATGTAGATTGTCATACCATTACAAAGGCCTCATCACAAGCTTTCATTTGATGCTTTGTTCTAACTAATTGGTCAATAAATAACGAAGATATGATTGTTTCAATTTTACAATCATAGGTCTTTTACGCACATTGTGTGAACTTAAAATGCCCATTTCTTCAAAACATGAATTACTGACACGTGCCAGGTTTTGCTATAGCCGGTCACATATAATAAAGAGACAGTGTGTATTTTGCACTGTGCGCAAGGCATCCTCAAGATGGCACCGTGCGTTTGATTTACAAAAATCCGAACCACCTTTATTTAAAGCATTACACAATAAAACAAATAATTTATGCTTCAAGTACAAGTCTATATAGCCTTTAGTCAAGGCTCTATATGGCTTGGAGATTCTCTATGCGATCGCGAGCTAGCTAGCTGTGAGAGAGCACGGGGTCAGTGAGCGGGACGAACTGGCTCCCATATAGAGCCTTTATGAACTTAACACCCAATAATTTATTAATGAGATGAAAACATTAACCAATCAGATTGCTAGATGCGGGTAACCTCTGCCTGACTCGGGGCCTAATACACGATATTGCCGTGGTGTGTTCCATCATGTATCAAGGGGTTTATTTAGTATCAGACATTAATATTATCGTAACTATTCTAATGATCAAATATGAGATACATCAGAGTAAAACTGAAGCATAGAAATACCTTTTTTGTATCAATATCAAATCGCACCTCTTTATTTTAAAAGAAAGCAACATATTTTGTAATGACGTACCGTATTCATATAATGGATGCGTCCGCATGGACGGTTTAACGTGTACGGCCTACGCTAGTATGTTGCGGAGACCCTCTAACAACCAGTTACCGTGTATTGTGCAAGAAAGCGTGTTTGGTTTTACTTGGTTTTACTATGCAGCTCGAGCTTGATTGTGTGTCTAAACGGGGTCTAAATAAAGACTAACACTCGTAATTGGCTGATCTATTGTACCATCCTGTGGTAGATGAATATTCGTTATTTAATAGGTTTACATTAGAAATAAACAACAACCAATGTGCAAAGAGAGAAAGACTCTCTCGCGCTTCGCGCTCGATGTGTTCGCTTTCTTATTCGCTCACTCTCCACTCGCTCCGCTCGCGTAATTGTGCATATAGCGTGAGAGTCTTGACGAAAGACTAAAGTCTATCTGAGTGCTCTTCCACTCTTCTGAGAACAGAAAGGTCTCGTCCATTTCACCAAACCTACAATTTTGTTCATACTTGATTCTAAATTCTTACATTCTACATTGTATGCTGAACACTCTACCATCACAAAATTTGCCATTCAGAAATAGAACAAGCAAAACATCTACAAACTTTCAATTTTCACATTTATAACAAACTAATTCTAAATCAAGATTTGTAAGGACTTTGAGTACTTCAATTAATAGAAGATGATTATTTTAACACTGCTTGATTTCATAAACATTTAACTTTAAATTACAAAATACTGCTCAAACATAAAATTTGATAAAAGAACAAATAATGTATGTGGGAAAAAGTCCTTAGCCTTGATAATAAATTGTGCAAAATTAGCAACAAAATAACTTTGCATCTATCATTAAAAAAAAGCAATTCTGCTTTAATATAAGATTGGCAAAACGTCTTTCTGTTTCAAGTACTGGGCAATGTTGGTGAAATGTTACCATTTGCAGTTTTGCACTTTCTAAAAAAATGTACCTTTCATTCTATAAGGCGAGTCTGCGACGTGTCTGCCCGCACTCTTGATTTCAATCTTGACTCCATCGTAGGAGCTGTAGAGTCGATACCGAACGATGAACGTTCCATCGTTGCGATCTAGCGTCTGGATCCATATCCGCCCTCTATTCCCATCGATCGGTTTGATCACGACTTCAAACGCATTTTTGCCAGGCGAGTATGTAAAACTGTGCAGGATAAATAGAAACAATTACCATTTAAATACAGTACGTTATGAAGTACTGTTTAATACAAGTCAAGTATCTTGCTATTTATCTTTCTGTTACATAAAGACTGAAGAAAAAGTTTGTTCATTTTACAAAAAATATTACAAAGTCAAAATTTGAAGCGAGAATTGAAAAAGTATTTTAGTCTCTAACATTAAAGGGAAAGAAAAGTCGTTGCCAAACTTGAATTTAGTGGCTTCTAGTTAAATCATACCGAACATACAGATCATACAGCTAACTATCATTTTCTATACAAGATAAAGATTCACATTAGGTGACATTCCAGTAATATTTCTTTTTCTTCAATTTAAAGTAAAAATAAAAGTTTTAATATAGAAGAAGGCAATCAGAGCAATATGATTATTTGAGGTTCTTTCTTCATATTGAGCCCTACAATATAAAATTCTCCTCATCTAAAAATACAATCCTTAGTTTTCCACATAATATAGTAGACTTCCCTACAATTATGTATCAAGTCTGCATCCTTTCAAACAGCTTGATGCTACGCGTACATGTGTAAACAGTCACAAATTTTACTTGGGAAGTTTTTAACCTCATCAAGTTAATTGCATCCAGTGGCTGCTTCCTGTCAGAACTGTCAGTGAATGTAGGCTTGGGTTTCAGCCAACTCAAGTCCCAAACAAAATACTGATTAAGGGCATGCCACTTAATATATTAAATGTAACTTGTTTGTTTTGTTTGCGTGTTTGTTTGTTTGATTGTGTGTTTGTGTGTTTGTTTGTTTGTTTGTTTGTTTGTTTGTTTGTTTGTTTATTTGTTTGTGTGTTTGTTTATTTGTTTATTTGTGTGTTGTTTGTTTGTTTGTTTGTTTGTTGTTGTTGTTTTTTCTCTTTTTTTTTTTGGGGGGGGGGGGGGTGGAGGGCACACTTTGTATTTCTTTACCCCTATCATTATTTGGTCAAATTATTTGGAGGAAGAGGGTGTATGTAGTATGTATGTGCAATGCCCTGCTCGCCCTTTCCCAGGCCGAATATATCATCATGTTTATAAACATGTTTGTAAATTATTTAATGAACAAGTCTGAAATGGCAGATCTATCTACCTCCCAAACTGTGAAAACTGTGATTTTAATCTATAATTTGCATTGCAGTACTGGGTAATATAATAAGGGGGGGGGGGGGGGGGGGGGACACTAGATGTATAATTTATTTATAGATCTTCAAAATGATTTTCACGAACTTTCTTTTGTCACTCTACACTTTAAATAATAGCCCTCTTTCAACATGGAAATCCTTGATCACATGTTTGTCCTTCTTGTACCATGTCAGGTTGATCATTATGCTGTACATTATACTGGTGAAAGTGCTCCTGCTATTTTAATCACCATCTCCTCAGAAGTCTTGGGCCAACCTCTAGACTTGAAGGCCAATTCATGATACGCATTTGCCAGATGACTTCATTAAAATCAATTGCCTCAATTTGACATCTCTCCCTGGATCATACAAATTTCACTCGCTTTTTCTAGTACTTCGCAATGTAATAGCCTTGTTTTTAAAGCGCTAAGATTAAGCACTAGATGCAAATTTATGCTATACAGTGGCATAGCAAGGGGAAATTGGTAAGGGGGCTCCACATGAAAATAAAAAATCCACTTTCTACCCACTAACCAAGTAAACAAGCAAGCAAACAAAGGGATTGGCTAGGGGGCTAGTCCCAGGAGCGCCCCCCCCCCCCCCCCCCCCCCCCCCCCCCCCCCCCCCCCCCCCCCCCCCCCCCACTATGCTACTCCGTAATCACTTTTTGAGCACCTCAATCTTCTGTGAAGTTCTACTACTGGAAATACAGATCGATGATATTGTTTTCAGGGCTTCTTTTTCATTAACTGCACCGTCTTAAATGGCCCTGAAAAAGACAGATTTATTGATCAATCTACATGTACTGTCGAAGTAGTTACAGGAATAATGGGGGCTCTGGGTGATTTAGCCCCTGGAATGCCAAGAGACCATGACTGTGACATCACAAAAGAGACTCTGTAAATCATATACAAATTGCAGAGTGCAATTTTCCAGCCAAACTGACTGAAAAAAGTAGCCCACAAAATTTTGAACAAAAATCCCTTTGTACTGTCTTACAACAGTACTTTTAATATAATGAATACATGTATAATTTTAAAATACACTCTGAATAATAATCTTAGGAAAATACATGTATAATTTATAAGTTTACAACAAATCATTTTATCGAAAATAATATCGCTAGTGATATTCGTTTGTCTCGCAATGTACGGTCAACATGGAATCTAAAAGATCACGACGTTTCGTATGCCGCTGCAATACTTTGTCAAGTGATATAAAATAATGTAAACAATTTTATAGTTGTGTACATAACATTTTTTTTTTTTTTAGTTATTATATGGCAGATATAACCTCACTCCTGTAAGTCCTGTTCATTCTTTGAATTAAAACAGAAGATTTACAAGTACAAAGTACTATCCTTTCCTGAGTGATTAAAACACATAAACTCTCAATTCATGTTAGGTCATGAGAATACTTCAATGACATTTTATAAAACATAGAAAATACAAATTAACAAGAAACAATCAAACACGTATAAATTATATCTTTATTTAATCTCTTTGCAATAATTAACCTTCAATGATTGATAATGTATAATGTCATAGAATTTGTTTCAGTGTTTGTTAACTATCTAAGTTAACAGTTCTACAGACGATATCAGTCAAGTATACTAGTCAAGTCTGTCTTGATTAAATATTGATTTCTTCCTTTAGAACATAAATAATCATGATAATACAGAGGTGTGGAATTAATTGGCTCTTGACTTTTCACCAAGCTTGTATGCATTGTTGGTGAAAAGATGGATTAAGCTATTTTGTAAACTTGTCTAAAGATTGGGACCAAGTGGATTGCCAATCCACAGTACTCCATTCCAGCTTCAATTCCATGACCATTTTCTGTTCAAATTCATAATTGAATACTACTACTAGGTTTAGAATTGAAATAATCATGATAAATTGGTATCATAGTTGTATATTTACTTATTATTCTCAAAATCCACAGCCTGAATGTAGAAGAATCTGGCTGGAACGACAAAGTCCGTTTCCAAACCCGGCCCGAAGACCAAACTTTTGAATGGGCAGGCCACCCGCTCTCTGTCATAGCCAGTCACAACATCCTTCACGGCGCAGCAGGCAAACAGCAGACACATAAACACTATCCCCGCCAGACCTTCGGCTGCGATACGAGCCATCGCACGTCCACAAACCTCCGATGCGTCCCAAAACAAAAGTTCCAAAGTCAGTTAACAATTAAAGAACGGAATTTGTTTACTCATCGACCATCTAACATCGGCATTAAATAGTGGATTCCTTTCGACTCACTTAATACATCCATGAACACACTTTCAATTCCTTTTAGTTTTAGTTTCAGAAAGATGGAGAGTTTTCACGGGGTTTTCACTCCCTAGTCAGATCCAATCGAACGTCCAGTAACGAAAAACAGGTGCATCGGGTACACGTACTGCACCTCATCCCCTGCTGCTCGTGCACCCCTGAGACTAGACGGTTTACCCCTATAGCTGGCGCTATACAAGAAAGCAACAAGTTACATCATGATCACTAAGTCTTGCTAGTAAAACTAGAAGAATCGTGATGATGGCGGTCGGAGGTGATGATAGTGATGATGAATCGATGATGATGATGATGATGATGATGATGATGATGATGATGATGATGATGATGATGATGATGATGATGATGATGATGATGATGATGATGATGATGATGATGATGATGATGATGATGATGATGATGATGATGATGATGATGATGATGATGATGATCATCATCATCATGATCATGATGATTGTTGCTGTTGTTGTTTATGTTGTTGGGGTTGGTGGTAGGCTAATGACGATGATGAATTGATGAGGATGAAGAGGATGATGAGGAATCAGGATGATGATAAAGTCGATGATGATAATGGTGGTCGCCCGATTGGTGGCAGTGATTGTAGTGGTGGTGGTGATGGTAATTGTGTTGGTGGTACGTATATAGTTGGAGTGGTCATGATAACAAATGTTTATTGTAATAATCAGATGATAGTGATTGATGAACTGATGGTGATGAAGGCCATAACATGAACCGCTGCTAGTGTATATTTCTAGTTGCTTTGTATGCAGTCTCGAACTTCCGATAAAGTCCAGCCAAAGTTTGCTTGACCTATTTTGTTGTCGACAAGGAGCAGATAATTTTGTAATCTCTGTGTGATAAGCCAACAGTCCAAGGTATTATCAAGGAGGTATAAGTTTAGCTTCTTGGTATTATCCAACATATTAGACAGTTGCCGTTGCATAATAATGATGATATATTTCTGTACAAAAAAAAAAAAATTTGTTTCCCCAACAATACGAGTTTGGACATTTTAATTCAAGACCTGCCTCCATAATTACTTATTTTGGTTGTATATATAAAAAATAAAAAAAAACTAGGAAATGGGAGCTGGCTCCTTTAAGATAGACCTACATGATGGAGACCTCCCATTTGTCTTACATGTAGGCCTACAACCAAATACCCTGGTTGTGTAATTACAGTGATCCATTAACTTGAAACAAATTCAAAACACATTATTCATCATAATTGAAGTCATCAATTTCTCTGTCGGAACAATCATATTATAAGTCAATCACATAAGTTATCATTGGATGGCTTGAATACTCTTTTCAGTGTTCCCTATACATTTTTCAGTGAAGTTGCAAGAGATTTCAAGAATCTACATAGTTGAAAGAGGCAGTAATAAGGGAAGAAGAGGAAGTTATATGATACCTCATTATTCTTTATTTCCTCGATACTATTATTGTTATACCTTCGATTTTAATAGGGCCCTACTAGGGATATAGATAGGGGCACCATCGCGAGGGATTCGAGGTACCGTTACTCGCGTATAATACAGGTGCATCCATTTTACGCGCCGCACATATGCACACACTATACCCGCCCCATTATACACTGCCTTTGCACGCAATCATGTCAGACAACAAGGGATTGAGTATTCCCCGGCGTTTGCCGCTTTTGCTAGTAGCAGATGGCGTTTTATTACCAGGAGCATCGATGCGGTTACCTGTAAACAATCCTAGAAAGTAAGTCAATCATTAAATTGTAATTATTTGACCCATGTAATTTAGTAATAATAACTTTTGTAATTATGTTCAGCTGATTGAGAGGAGCGCTACCACGACCTACCGTCCCTATCTGCCTATGTTGCGCCGGAGCTCTGGCGGAGGAAACAGGTAATTCCCGTAGGATGACATCAGAGTATCTGATACCTTCAATTAATTGGCTTCCGTGATTCAACATTTAAAGGCTATTGTTCCATTTTGTGATGATTTATTTTCTATGTTTGATTGGTCCTTCCTGTACCATTTACCTGTAGATGTAAATTGTATTTAATTGTTGGGGCAATTTAATTAAAATATGTACACTGTTCATGTAGTGTAAGTGTAATGACATAATGTACACAGTCTGAGTGTAGTGTACTGTATATATATATATTATTGTTTTCTCTACTTGTTTTGCATGTTAAATACATTTTGAAAAGTCTGCATTCTATACTGTGACATGCCCTCCACAGCATAACAAAAAAAGAGATTCTCTATTCAATTAAATTGAGCACCATTTTCCCCCATCATGCTATGGAGTATGGACACGTCTTGACTCTTGATCTTGACTAGAGAATGCTGAAAAGTCCGCAACAATTAATAAAATATTGTCAACATTGAACAAAATGAAATTGTAAAACCAATTTTGTATAACTCTTTAAAGGGTACCACCATCCAAAATAATATTCTTATTATAGAAAGGTACCATCTTTAGTATTCCATTCCTTCAACAAGTTCACAAAAATATGTCTTCAGAAAAAATATATAATTGGAAAACGCATCACCATTCTCAACCATGCGTTTATGCGGTCTGAATTGCATAGACTATATGCGTGCAGAGCCAGAGCGCACTGTGCAGAGCGAATGAATCATCCGGGAATCTATTGACGTACGCGTGAAAGCATTGGCGCACTCGCAAATGCTTGGCCCGTATGGAACCAGGAAATAGCAGTGGTTCCGTAAGTGGTGGAAATTAATTGCTTTGTTTATGAATTACACAACCCTTTGCAAAATGTTGGGTATCTATTTGATATCACAAAACGGTACCAAAACATATAATAATGTGTTGTCCTTTGCCCGGTGGTCCCCTTTAAGACTTTAATTCGTTCACATATAATGTTGCATCACTTTGGTTTCTGAAGATTTCATGAAACGGTTAGTAAATTAAAGAATTATCTGAGTGATTAAAAGTGAGCAAAGAAAAATAGGCTTCGCCGGGAATCGAACCCGAGACCGCCGGATTGCTAGACCGGTGCTCAAACCATCAAGCCACGAAGACTTTGTATGGTGGGCGTTCCCATGAAACCCTTTTCAATGCTCGATTAGTCAGAAGCTATATAAACTGGGCCAATCCCAAGGATAATTAAATCAACTTTTATAGAGAAAGGCGCAGGATCACGCAAAGTGATGCAGCTTTTTTTATTAATTAAATTCAAACATAGAGGAAACTGACTAGAAATATTTGAGTGATTAAAAGTGAGCAAAGAAAAATAGGCTTCGCCGGGAATCGAACCCGAGACCGCCGGATTGCTAGACCGGTGCTCAAACCATCAAGCCACGAAGACTTTGTATGGTGGGCGTTCCCATGAAACCCTTTTCAATGCTCGATTAGTCAGAAGCTATATAAACTGGGCCAATCCCAAGGATAATTAAATCGACTTTTATAGAGAAAGGCGCAGGATCACGCGAAGTGATGCAGCTTTTTTTATTAATTAAATTCAAACATAGAGGAAACTGACTAGAAATATTTGAGTGATTAAAAGTGAGCAAAGAAAAATAGGCTTCGCCGGGAATCGAACCCGAGACCGCCGGATTGCTAGACCGGTGCTCAAACCATCAAGCCACGAAGACTTTGTATGGTGGGCGTTCCCATGAAACCCTTTTCAATGCTCGATTTTCTCTATAAAAGTCGATTTAATTATCCTTGGGATTGGCCCAGTTTATATAGCTTCTGACTAATCGAGCATTGAAAAGGGTTTCATGGGAACGCCCACCATACAAAGTCTTCGTGGCTTGATGGTTTGAGCACCGGTCTAGCAATCCGGCGGTCTCGGGTTCGATTCCCGGCGAAGCCTATTTTTCTTTGCTCACTTTTAATCACTCAAATATTTCTAGTCAGTTTCCTCTATGTTTGAATTTAAAGAATTATCAACAGATTGATGTTGCTAGTTCATTGTTGATTATGTTTGAAATGTTTTTTTTGGTTTAAAAAACAATTTTAGTATGAACATGGTGAAGAGTCGAATCCTGAGACACAACACTCTGACGAGCACCATTATTGGAGTTGTACCCAAGGACCCTGACAAAGAGGTATAACAAGCTACCACTCTTAACTTTTTTTGTACTTTAGAAAAGAATAGTAAAATCATGAATTGTTCACATTTTACTTGCAAGCCATAACAGAAAATCTTCTACTTAATCAGTGCCTGCTTAAAACCAACATGAAACAAAGAGGAAATTTGATCATGCATGGTAGCTCAATCTACTTGGCAAATTTCTTGCTTGTTTCTAGATGAACTTTACACATGTGAAATTACATTTTCTCTCATACTGTAGTTGAACTGAAGTAGTAGTTGTCTGATCAGGCAGCCAAACTAGACCATTTAATGTAATTTTACTTGCCTGACATTTAAAAAAAAACTTTCCCCTTCAATCAGGCAGGGTATTATCACAGCACAAAATATTTCGAATAAAAGGGATGTAATTTTTTTATTTTTTATATATTTCTGTTTTAAAAAACTTATTATAAATATCTTCTATATTTAGACTACTGGGCAAACTGGCTAAATCCAGTGCCATAGCAACTTAGCAAGCATGGGGCATCATAAATGTTCAAACACCCTCACCTAGGTACATGTATGTAGTCTGCCAATGCCCATTTTACATCCCTGTTTATCAATTTCTTGCTATATGTAACTGGAACCATATATGCATGGAATGGGAAGAGAAGGATTAGTTTTAGGCTGCTTTTCTGGGATGTCATACCTGCCAACTGTTCCGATTTATTCGGAATATTCTGATTTTCTGAATTTTTAGGACCTTAAAAATCGGAATATTCTGATTTTTCAAAAAAAAAAAAAAAAAAAAAAAAAAAAAAAATATAAACAAAAAAAACACATCTTTTTGCATGATCGGAAAGCGCCAGAAACGTACCAAACATAGCATAGTCGGATAGATCACATCATGATAATCATTTATTAGACCCTTGAGCAGTGAAAACGATGTAAAAAAAAAAAAAGAGCCCCCGTGAGCCCCAAAATAGCCCTCGTGAATAATTTCACGCGGGCGTTTTTCTCCCTCAAATTTTCAGACCCCCGCAGTGGGTACAGATTTTTGAATTTCAAATGTTGGCAGGTATGGGATGTTGATAATAAAGGGGCAGTCAAACATTGAAAACATAATTATAAAACACATTTATAAAAAGACAAAAGAAGCTTGCCTTTGCTTGTACTTTGGCTAGAAACTCTCCTATTGGCCACCATTTGAGTCTATGATGGGATTATATCTGATGAGTCATGGACGAAAAGCTTATTTCAATAACTGAATAAAAAAACACTTATTTTTTATTTGACTACTTGCAACTTGGCAACATGGTATCATCTGCCATTTCAGGTCGATTCCCGGCAAGTCCAAATTTTCTTTGTTAATTTTCATTTATTGACTGAAGTTGATATAATACATTTATATTCTATATTTTCTCACATTTTATAAATTCAATTAGGATGTAACGTCTGAAAGTATGCACACCATAGGCACAGCTGGAGTGGTAGTCCAGGTGACTGGAACAAACTGGCCACGACCGGCTTACACTCTGCTCGTGACTGGTTTGTGCCGGTTCAGAGTGGATCATCTGGTCCAGGAGGAGCCCTATCCAGTAGCGCAGGTCAAACAGCTGGACAAGTTGCCAGGAGACGAGGCCGGTATGCATCCCTTCAATGATTTGCAATATAAAATTGTAGTCTAAGTTATAGATGTCATCAAATATTGTTATTTTATGTATTTTCAAAATAATTATGGAATGAACAAAATGTGACCAAAATATGTGAACAAAGTGAGTCAAGTAGTGTTGAATGTTTTTCAAATTAATGTCAAACACCAGATTAACTCATGATGCTAAATATATTTAAATAAAACAGATACTGGGGTGGACACTGATCAATGGAGAACAGGGGAAAATAATTTACAGGGGACTACTTTTTAAACTCAAACTGCTAAGTAAATTCTTAGCTCATTATAATGAGGTTTCACTGTAATTGTTGTACGGGAATGACACGGTCTTGGACCAAAATGGTCAGTCTGTGTTGTATCTTTTGTTTCAATACCATGCAGTGCTGGTTGCTGATGCAGAAGCATTACCCATTGCAGACAACTTCCGAGAACAGGCAACGAGACTTATGGAGCTCCTGGACATTACCACACCTGTGGTTGCCAAGTTGAAGGTAATTTTACACAACTTTCACTATTGAAACACTACTGCTCTATTTAGGGCAACAAATTTGAGGTAAATTTATTAATTGGCTGGCTCAGAAGTGTTGCCTCGTTACAGACAACTTCTGGGAGTGGGCAACACGACTTCTGGAGCCCCTGGACATTACCATCCCTGTTTTTACCAAGTTGATGTAATTTCTCGCACATACACACACAATAAAATTAGCAACTATTTTTGAAATAATTTTTTTATTCATTTATTATTATTATTATTATAATTATTTGTATTTATTTATTTATTTTCATTTTATTTATTTATTATTATTATCATTATAATAAAAAAAACAAAAAATAAAAATATATAAATTGGGGGGGGGGGGGGTGGGGGGGGGGGGGGAGCACCAAACCAAGACACAAAAATATCAATGATAGAATGTTATTTGTTTGGTCTTGTGGCACAGTCGGGCAAGTAAAAACCAGATTTTCCAATTCTAGTGGCCGGAAACCTGAATCTGGTGGCCCCTTAACAAAGAAAAACATAACAAATTACACTGTAGTAGATACAGTTAGCAATAAATTGCCTTCCATGATTCAAAATATGAAGGCTGTTTCTAATTATTCCTTTTTGTGGTGACTTACATGTATGTGTAGTCCTTCCTGGACCATTTACCTGATGTGATGTATTCATTTGAAGGTAATTTCTCACAAAATACACACACACATTATAAAAAGAACAACATTTTTGCAGGGATGAGCTAAATTATTCATGTTTTCTTTTTCCTGCCAGGCCATTCAGACACAAAAACAAGACTTTTCAAGATGCTTTTCTTTTATATATGATTGTGTTTTCTTGATTATTACATACTAACTTTGGGACATAAACAAAAAAAATCAGACATTATTGTTTAGATATTTAGAAATCAATGCACTTAAGTCTTGTAATTTTGAGGGCATATAGTTAAATAAGTGTGATACAAGATCAGCTGATTCTTACATAATTAACATGGAATGTGTCAAAGTATATAACACATGAATCTGACATAACAAAGCTCTCATTAAAGTGTACATTGAAATCAATTATATAACTTAATCTTACTAAGATTATTAGTAGGTACAAACTCCAAAGTCATCAGTCCAAGGTGTAATGTACATCAGATATCTTTGAACCAAATTGTGCGCACGTTCCTGACCTGTTATCAATTCTATTCCTGAAGATAATCTCACAAATTTAGAGTGTACTTTGAACTGTAAACACTTTAATGACCACATGTAATTAGATGGGGGGGGGGGGGGGGGGGATCAATTGTGACTTTTTCAAATCCTTCAAGGACCATTCAGGGTTTGCAGATACTCTCCAATTGTCCAAAGTGTTTACATTTCACAATAAATAGATAATGGTTTAATAAAATCAAAACTGTGAAATTTTCCATCAAACATGTGGATTCTTTTAATGATTGAAATTTGACCCTCTTTCTAACACACAAGCCCATGCATTGAATTACCCACTGGCAGCACTTAATCGAATTACACATTTAGATTACTATGATTCATTAATTAATTCAGATTTTGTGGTGACATTTATCTTACCATATAATGTATATCATAAACCACCCCAGTGCTCTAAACGAAGTTTCTAGCATACAAATCCCTGATAAGCTTCTTATTAAATGACCTACATTGTACTCATGATGATTACTCACGAAAGCATACATGTGTGTTTTAGCAAACATGTGGTCGGAAGTACAAACTTGTTTTCTTCTTTTTTTCCTTGAATGTATATTTATATTTAGAATAGGAACACAACTTGTTTTCTGTTTACAAGTAAACAGTTTGCAAATACGCAGTAAATTTTCGCCATGTGTTAGACACTACCAGACATTGTTTCATTGTTCATTTGTTGTAATAGTGTATATTCTGAATAGGAACACAACTTGTTTTTCTATTTACAAGTAAACAGTTTGGAAATAAGTAGTAGATTTTTGCCATGAATTGGACACTACACTACTGGACATCATTTACAGTTGAAACATGTTGTTGCTTATGATAATATAAGCCTGTTGCTGTTTGCAAATATCCAGTAATTTTTTGCCATGAGATTACTAGACACTACAGTGCATCATTTCATTGTTCAGCGTTCATTTGTTTTAGTGTATGGTTTGAATAGGAACACAACTTGTTTTCTATTTACAAGAAAACAGTTTTCAAGTAAACAGCCACATTTTGCCATGGATTGGACACTACCGGACATCAATTCATCGTTCATAGTTCATTTTGTTTAAATGTATATTTCAAATAGGAACACATCTAGTTTTCTTGCAAGTATAGCAGTATATTTTTCTATGAATTGGACACTACTCTACAGGACGTCATTTTGATTTGAAACATGTTGTTGCTTTTGATACTTAGCTTCTTGCCACTCTTTAGGGTAGGTGACATTTTAAATATTTTGTTGTGTTGAATACTTGAATATGATTTTTTTCCCCTCACCTTTTCAGGAATGTTTTATTTTTAGTACAACGTTTCATCAAAATTCACAAATGGACATCATCATTTGTTCTAATTGCTATTATTTTTTGTTCAATTTCATTTTGCCATACCATCTTACAGTGGTCATGATATAAGTCAAGTAATAAGGAATATAAGGATTTGGTCCCCTTTCCAAGCCAGTTTTTTTTTTTTTTTTCCCAAAGTATCTCAAACATGCACTGTATGAAGGGTAAAACAAATACCACTGCCATTGGGACTTATGCAGGACTGGGCCCGGGGCCAGTGAAATTGCACTTTGGGCCAGCAAAAATGTATAAAAGTCATATTTTGGTGGCCCGATCGGGCAAGCAGATTTTCAACCCGACATTGACAAAATTAGAAAAACTTGTTTTCTCTCATGTCATGCTTCATCTACAATCACAGGTTTGATTGAATAGTATAGTAAAAAGTTTACTCATGAAATTACATTTTTGGGCCAGTAACATTTTCTTTCGGGCCACCAGAAAAGGTAAAGAGATCGGGCCACTGACAAAAAAGGTAAGTGTGGAGTCCTGACTTCTGTTTTCCTATATCCATCATGTTACAAAGACTGATGCATCCTTTGTCTTTCTAACCATCTGAAAATGTAATTGGACCGATCTGGAATATTGCCCAGAGACATTACCATCACTTTTATGACTGTTTTTTTCTTTCTCTCATCTTGAATACAGAGACTTATGGACAATCTGCCTATCACGAGGCTTCCAGACATTTTTGCATCCATCGTACAAGCTTCTTTCAATGAGAAACTTGAGGTAAGTTGACTATTAATTTTCCCTTGTATGACTTGGAAGGTGTTGCACAATCAGTTGCAATCGACTGCAAAGTTGCAATTAATTGCTAGTCAGAAAAAAATGCACATTTTTGCGCATTTAGTCACATGTTCTGACTTGCAATTAATTGCATTTTTACAATTGATTGCAACTTGTGCAAAACCCCCAGTTGTTTTATATATATATGCAAAGCATATGATGGATGGAGGGAACTCCCACTAGCAAGGTCAATTTTGGTTCATCAATATGATAACACAATCAGTTCCTCAAAATCATCATCTTATATAACAAATAGTACATGCTTCTTGTTAAATATTCCACAATACACACCTCAACATTTTGTTTTTCACTCGTGCAATTATATTGTACTTGGCCTATGGCCTTGATGCAATATTAAATGCACTGGAGAAATTAAAAATGTATCAGTGTATGTTCTGGTATATTCAGCTCCAAACCATGCACTATTTGTTTAATAAGTCATCCAGATATTTCCACCTAGGGTTAGGGTTAATAGGACTCGTGACATTATTTGCAACCATCATACTAACTGTGTCATGCCAAGAGATGCAGTTGGTCAACGATCGTCTGTGAAGATGGTTACCATTATAAACTTCAACCAACTCTGGTTTGTTTTTAATTTGTTTTAGGTCCAGGTCTTAAATGCTGTTGACCTTCATTCCTTGATACCTGATCCCAGAAGAAGCTGCCTTTCCTTGCTTGCCAAGAGAGGCAGCTGTCCAAAATAGTCTGTTTATCTAGACTCTTTGCTGTTTTAAACTCTGGTCTATTTTTGGTTTGTTTCAGGTCCTAGATGCTGTAGACCTTGAGACCCGGTTCCAGAAGACGCTTCCACTCCTTGCCCGCCAGATCGAGGGTCTGAGGCTCCTGCACCATGCCAAGAGAGGCAACGGATCCTCTAGGAGAGGTGACATAGTGAGACTACCTCCAGCCTTCAAGGACAAGAACTCTGTCGTGATTGTGAAGAGCGACAATGGGAGACCGAGATTCATCGGCAACAAGGACCAGGAGGAGGGAGGGGAGAGTGAGGGGGACGAGATCTCGGATCTGGAGAAGAAAATCAAGTAATGCATTGAACATTTTGTTTATGGGACCTAGTATCAATGTAAAAATCCACACAAATTACTTAGAACCCTAGCGGTTCTCACATACTTTTTTTCTGTTTTTTTTCTTCGTATTACCAATAAAAGCATGGAACTGGTTTCAGTTTTCTGAATTTCTTTTTCGTTATTAAGAAATTTATGATTGAAGGTATGGTTTAAAATTCTCCATGGGAGCTTTTTCTACCGTGTACAAAGTAAGAGCTAATTTACACAAATTATGATATATTTTTTTGCAGGAATGCTAACATGCCCAAGCATGCCCTGAAGGCCTGTACTAAGGAGCTGAAGAGACTGAAGAAGATGCCCAGTGCCATGCCAGAATACGGAATGACCAGGAACTACCTGGAACTGATGGCAGATCTTCCGTGGTCAAAGCAGTCCAAGGACACACTGGACATCAAACAAGCCAGGTGAGATATTAGAAGTGTGTCATTGATTAAGGATGACTGGTACTCTTTGATCCAAAGAGCCAATGAGGCTGTGAAGAAGATGTATATTGTTATATACCTGATTATCGAATGACCAGGAACTACCTGCAATTGATGGCCGATCTGCCCTGGTCAAAGCAGTCCAAGGACACACTGGACATCAAACAAGCCAGGTAGGTGTCTCAAGAATAAGATAGCTGTCAATGAATTATGATAGTCCATACTTCTTGTAGCAAAGAACTGAAGAGACTGTAGAAAATGTCCAGTGTAATACCATAATATTGACCAAGAACAACCTGGAACTAATGGCATATATGCCATGGTCAAAGCAGTCCAAGAACACGCTGGATATCAAACAGGCCAGGTAGGTGACTTTGAATAGAAGGTTTCTTGAGGAATCATGTCCATGATTGATGAATGATTGTATTCTTTGTACCAAGGAGTCTGAAGAAGATTCGTATTGCAATGCCAGAGTATCAAATGACTAGGAATCGCCTGGAACTAATGGCAGATCTCCCTGGTCAATGCAGTCCAAGGACACACTGGATATCAAACAGGCCAGGTAGGTGAACTCACATATCATAATTGACCGAATGATTGTGACTTATGTGTTTGTGTTTGTGTGGGGTGTTTTCTTTTAAGGTGACTCAATGTTTTCTTACAACAAATATAGTATATTCATCATTAATTGTAGACATGAATCATTTCAAGTAAGGTAGAATAGATATGTATGGCTCTCAAAATTAATAATGAAAACCCTTGTGTCTCTTGCTTATTTCCATTTATTAGGGTTGACTTGGACACTGACCACTATGGTTTGGACAAGCTCAAGAAGCGAGTGATCGAATACCTGGCCGTTCGTCAGCTCAAGAACTCGCTGAAGGGACCTATCCTGTGTTTTGTTGGGCCACCAGGTGTGGGCAAGACTAGCGTTGGCAGGTCCATCGCACAGACACTAGGCAGAGCTTTCCACAGGTAAACGAAAAGAAGAGTTGTATTACCATAAATTCAGACTTAATTGATTATTGAAAACTGCCAATCAATGTACAGTTTGACAGGAAAAAACAACATACTATAATTTCTTCTCATTTTTGTTTACAGTTTCCCTCCCTTTATATCTTAGCATATTTTCTCAGATACTTTGAATTTTCCATAGAGTTGGTTTAACTTCCGTTTAAGCATTACCAGGTTCTGGTAGGAAATGAGATAATCTTTGTTTATCTTAGGCAATAATATAATAATAAATGATGTGCATTTACTATTATGTGCAGAATCTCTCTTGGTGGTTGTTGTGACCAGTCTGACATTCGTGGTCACAGACGTACGTACATCGGTTCTATGACAGGAAGAATCATCAACGGTCTCAAAACTGTCGGTGTCAACAACCCCGTCTTTCTTCTCGATGAAATTGACAAACTGGTAAGTCTTTCTCCATGTTTATGTTGCATAGTACAGAGCAGCGCCAGCAGTCCTCAACAACACATGGATATATATATCCATGTCAAAGGGTGGAACTGGTTCCACATACTTGACAGAAGTCAAGCTATACAAGAATTTGTGAATCAGTTTAGATAGAAATAACTAGTGGCCCTTTTGTGGAAATCAAAATCAAGAATGGTCTTATTCTGGTAGTCTGAAATTTCACAAACTTTTACAGATGTCTATCCTAGATATTGGTAATCCAGTCGGGCAAATCAAATATGGGATAGCTGAAATGTTGGTTGCCTGAAGCTCATTTTCTGATGTCCTAAACAAGCAGGCCAGTGCGAACTTGTAACTTTTGAAATATGAAGTACAAGTTTGTTTTATTTGTTTGCAACCTTTTGTTCAGCAATACAAATTGGTATCATGTATAATGCATACACCATAGTAGGGCTGTATCTCAAGAAATTGGTTTATTATGCTTTCCCCACAGGGTAAGAGCCTTCAGGGAGATCCAGCCGCAGCCCTCTTGGAGGTCCTGGATCCGGAACAGAACAATGCCTTCACCGACCAGTATCCTTACTTAAACAGTCTATATAAACTAAATCCTGTTGATCATATCAATGGATGAAAGGCTATTTGAGAAATGAGTTTCGTTACAAATTGAAAGCTTAATAAAGAAGGTTCACATGAAATAGAATTAAAACCAAAGGTAAGATGTGAAATGCGCTGTATAAGAATGAGCTATTTAGATAATGCTGGGAGATCCAGCCGCAGCCGTCTTGGAGGTCCTGGATCCAGAACAGAACAATGCCTTCACTGACCAGTTTCCTTACTCAAACAGTCTATGCTAAATATACTCTTTATTGTTTGGTTATGGTTAGAAATAGGCACGTTTTAAGAGAGTTTCACTTACAAAATTGAATTATAATCTTGGGTAAGATCATACAGGAAGATCATGTATCTGCACTTATGGAAGTCCTGGGCTAAAATGCTGTTGCCATGGTAGTTAAACAAATTTGACACATACAACAATTGGAAAAAATGCCTTCACTGTCTATCCTAATACAAATAGTCAATGCCAAAAGTTGTGTAGCATACGCATGACTTTTTCATGTAAACAAGGAAAAGATAAGGTCTGTGATAGCTTAGTTGGTAGAGTGCTGGACAGTGTATAAGTGGATCCCTGGTTCAAGTCCCACTCACCCCCAAATATTTTGCTCCCAACTTATAGGGTTATTTTCCTGACAGTGAATTTGTTGCAGCTACCTGAATGTGCCCTTTGACCTCTCTCAGGTTCTCTTCATTGCCACTGCCAACTCATTACAGACGATCCCTCCTGCACTGCTAGACAGGATGGAGCTCATTCAGGTAAAATGAATATGGCATTTGAATTTGTCCCATAATCCCATATTGGCAATTTTGGGGCCACTCTACAAGGAATCAGTAAAAATGCAAGATACTGAGTGAGGAATTAATAAATCTCACAATATTTATGATTAGAATGGAGCTCATTGATGTAAAATGGATCCAGCATTTGAATATAAATTTAAATTCTTATTCTGAGTTATATCAGACTTTACTGAACAATTTTTTGTTTACTTACCAACAATTATACCATAATTGTAATGTCTCTTTGAAAATACTTTGCTAAAAGAACATGTTACAATTTAGTAATTATAGATAAAATTTGACCATGAGAAAAGTGCAGTTCTTAGACTAAGTAAATATTTAACTTAACCTAATTATTTAATTGAATACTGATACAGGTCCCTGGCTACACACAGGAAGAAAAGTTCCACATTGCACAGCGCCATCTAGTGCCCAAGCAGCTCAAGGATCACGGTCTGACAGTCGAACAGCTGCAGTTTGCAGAAGATGCCATCAAATACATGAGTGAGTGGTTTATACTGCGTGCATATTACATAATTCTGTTTGTCTGAGTCCGACACTTGGCCAATAATATAGTACACCAAGAAGCATTTGTCCTTAATGCACACAAAAGGAATGTGTGGAATGCATTGTATTAATACTCAAACTTTTCACGAATGATTGAAAGCTTAAGTTACCAATCATTCAGTTCGAATAGAGGGGGGATGATTCTTTACATTTAAACTCTGATCACTAGAGTGATTTTTAGCTCATCCGGCCCGAAGGGCCCGATGAGCTTATGCCATGGTGTGGCGTACGTCGTCCGTCCGTCCGTCCACAGTTTTCAAAATGCTTATTCTTCGTTATTTTTCAACCGATTTTGATTCTGATTGTTTCATAAGATAGGGCTAGGAGGGGGATTTAAAACTTCTACACAGAATCATGAAATTCATTATCTATGGTAATTTATGCAAATTTATTCGAAATCACAAAAAATACTTCTTCTCCTTCATTTCTCGACCGATTTTGATTTGGTTTGCTTTATCTGGTAGAGCTAAATTTGGTACACTTAACTAATTTTGAGATTTTGCTCCATTGATTAATTATGGTAATTTATGCAAATTTATTCCAAAAATAATAAAAATTGCTGCTTCTCCCTCATTTGTTTACCGATTTTCATTCTGTTTGTTTTGTCTGATAGGGCTAGATGGGGGCTTCAACATTTGTACACAGAATTCCAATATTCATTAATTATGCAAATTTATACAACATAATTATGCAAATTTAATCAAAATCACAAAAAATACCTCTTCTTCATTTGTCAACTGATTTTTATTTGGTTTGCTTTATCTGTAATTATTACTTTTTTTTACATTTTTATTCTTTATCATTTTTTAAATTTTTATGGAGCCCTGGAAGGGACCCAGCTGTGCAATCAGCTATAATTTTTTTTTTTTTTTTTTCTTTTTTTAATTATTATTATTATTATTTTTTTCCCATGTCCCTTCCGGGGCGTCAAATTTATATTTTTTTCACTCTAATTTTTATTTTTAAAATTTTTATGTCCCTTCCAGGGCATCAAATTTTTATTTTTTGACCAGTTGAAAAGTGTACCACTTGAAATTTGCGATATTTGATGTTGCGAAGCTGGGGTGCGCCAGCTAGAGCGCAAGTTTGGTGGGGTCTGTCGTGCTGTGGCTGTGCGTGTTGCAGAAGGACATTTTAACAAGCTCAAGGATGTCTCTTCTTTGGAAGGAGATGGGAGTTACTGATGAGGAGGAATGAGGGTTGGAGGAGGGAGAACTGGCAGAAGAAAATTAAATGAATGCAAGTTAATTGATTCCATTTAAATATCTTTTTCAGTTGCGAAGTACACTCGCGAGGCCGGTGTGCGCCAGCTAGAGCGCAAGTTTGGTGGTGTCTGTCGTGCTGTGGCTGTGCGTGTCGCAGAAGGACATCTGAACAAGGTCAAGGATGTCTCTACTTACGAAGGAGATGGAGATGGAGTTACTGATGCAGAGGAGGGAGGAGAAGGGGTGAGAGAGGAGGATGTGAGGACCACGCGCATGATGGATAAGACTTCTCTCGAGCTGACCACCCAGGCAGCGACGGAGGCGGCCATTGCGCAGCCGCCGGAGATGCCCATCGTCATCGACGTCATGGCTGTTAAGGATATACTTGGGGTAAGTGGGCTAGCCTAATTGGATATATTAACTCTCATTTAATTACACAGGAGTTATTATAGTAGATAAGCAGTTTTCAGCAGTATTTTGAATCATCAGCCTAAAAGGCTAATTTGATCTCTTTTTATATGGGGGATTAGTGACACACAAGGCTACTATAAAATGTATCTCTCTGTGCTTAGCAATGTCAGGATCATAACTGAATGATGATTTTTTTTAGAAGCATTTCGATTTTTCCTAAACAAACATACAGAACTTTTTGCCTTTTGAATATGATCTTTATATAATTGTCCTTCTTTCTTTTTAAAATATGAAAATGTGACAATTTAAATGAAGGCAAGATTTGATAGCTCACTTTTAATTGATATAATAAATTTTCTTCTGTTGCAGCCTATACTGTACGAGAGTGAGATGTCGGAGAGACTATCCCAGCCAGGGGTTGCCGTTGGTGAGTACATGTAGATATGAGCATGTGCTTAGATTCATTACAGGGATCTAGTAAAATTGACAAAATCCACAAAACTTACTAAGAACTCTAGCGGTTCTCACATACCATATTTTTTTCAAATTAAAAAATAAGCATGGATCAGGTTTCAGTTTTCCAAATTTTTCTTTTGTTATAAAGATATTTATGATTAAAATGTTTGGATTTGAAATTCTCCCAGGGTTAGTTGTTGGTTTTTGTTTACAATCAATAATAATAAAAGAAAATGGAATAAATGATTACAAAATATAATAACTAAATTTGTTTCTTAGTCTTACCATGGGAGGTAAAATCATGTTTGTGGAGGGTTAGGATGGCGACGGGGAGCTAGTTTTTATAAAGTTTGATGGAGAAAAAGAAAAGGTAAAAGTATTCTATAAACATTCAATACAAATCAATTAATTATTTTGCTTCTTCCGTTACCAGGCATGGCATGGACTGCAATGGGAGGTGAAATCTTGTTTGTGGAAGCAACCAAGTTTGATGGTGATGGTGAACTGACACTGACGGGTCAACTTGGTGATGTGATGAAGGAATCGGCTCAGCTTGCTCTTAACTGGGTGAGGACCCACGCTGTTAAGGTAAGAATGAGGCTTTGATAACGATTGATGTAAAGAGCTTAGAGATTATATTGTATCATATTTGGCACTATATGAATCAAGCCTATTATCATTATTCATTATTATTGAAATATTTGATGTGTTCTTTTATTTAGTTTAATATTTGCATTCATGCGTCTGTCATGGTTTTGGAAAGATATGGGTATGAATAAACAAAATAATCAAATATTGCATCCATGCATCTTTGCATAGAACAGTCAAACCTGTCTATAAAGACCACTAAAGGGAGTCAGGAAAGATTGTATTTATAGATCGATTGACAGGTATCTTATTGTAGTTCCTTTTAATTTTGTAAAAATTTAAACTCAGGCTGGCATATTGACCAAAAAGAACCTTTGATCTTTAATCATGTTTCACTCTTGTGCTACACAATGTACATTTTATTCTCTCCACATACAGCTTGGAATTGACACCAAGCCGGGAGTTGATCTGATGGAAGGCACCGATGTGCACATCCACTTCCCTGCTGGTGCTGTCGGCAAGGATGGCCCGTCTGCCGGTGTCACCGTGGTAACCGTCCTAGTGTCTCTTTTCAGGTGAGGATCTCGAGGGATATAAATTCTCCCCCTGTGGGTTAAGCAATGAGTAAAATATCATTATTAACGTCATCGTCACCATCAATATTTGTTGTTGTCGTCGTTGTAGTCGTCATCACCACCACCATCATTACAGTCATCATCATCATCATTATAACGATCACCATCACTGTCATCATCATCATCATCATCATCATCATCATCATGATTTTGTGGATATGGACAATGTTACTAGAGTTCCCTTAAAAATGGTGACCTATCCATCAAGATCTGAATACCGCTCATTCCAATTGCCTCTTAGCCTTTTATATGAATATCTTCTTGTGGTTTGACAATATTTGCTCTGGCAACAATTACTCTAGAGACAATTGCTCCACTATTAATTGTTCTTTTACTTACAAGGATTTATAACCCTAACTAAAACCTTGACACTAACCAAAATTCTGTTAATTTAAACAACTTCAAGGGGAATTCAAGAATGAAATCCTAAAACTAACCCTAATCACAACTTTCACTAAAATGATATCCCTCCGGGGCAATTGTTCATGGAGCAAATGTCACATCACCCAGATTTATATATCTCTGTCACTACAAATATTGCAAGAAATTAACAAAAGAACTGCATTTCCCATTTCATTGTGTATTCTTCCAGTGGGCGATGCGTGAGATCTGACACTGCTATGACTGGAGAAATCACCCTACGAGGATTGGTTCTGCCTGTGAGTATTCTACCCTGTGTTAAATAGATCCTCCAGTTTGCGTTCTTTCTGATAAATTTTACTTTCCAAATGAGTGTAATTGGTCTCCTAATTCTGGCCATTGTCAAGAAGTATCAATCACACAGATAATGTAACTCTGTCCCATTTATTGTTTTTTATTATTATTATTACTGCTATATTACTATCATTATTAATAATAGTATTATTATAGAGAGTCATAGTAATATTATTATTATTATTAGTAGTAGTAGTAGTATTGTTTTCCAGATTAATCTGGAATTCCAGATTAAAAAAAAAAAACTTTTCCAGATCTTTGTTAAAACAAAAAATAAGAAAACAGCTGATATGTGAAAAGAAAATGTGTTTTACTTTGAATCTGTTTATCGTTTAAGGAGCATTATGTTAGCACTTAACCCACTCGCTCATGATTATTTTCCAGATTTATTTCATGGTACAACTTGCATCCCTGTATTATAGATAAGTACAATTATTATTATTATTATTATTATTATTATTATATTTATCACTAGGTTGGAGGTGTGAAGGACAAGATATTGGCTGCGCACAGAGCGGGCATCAGACACATCATCCTGCCCAAACGATGTGAGAAAGACCTGGAGGAAATACCTCAGAATGTCAGGGTAAGACCACAGACTCAAGGACTATAGAATAACAAGACATATCACCGACGTGTGCGCAGTGATGTCCCTTTGGACAAAATCAAGATTCAAATCGAGCTTAAGAGGCAACTCAGTACACCCGGAGGCTTGAGAATAGTTCACAATTTCTCTCATTTGTATTAATAAAAAAAACATTTTAAAATTATAGTCGATGGCTTTTTAAAAACAAATGTTCCCTTTGTTATTAGGATTTTAAAAAGAAAATAAGGATTAGGTCGTACTTACTTAAAGTCGCCAAATTCAGGCTACATTGAAGATTGAACATCAGCTTATTGGCAAACTCAGTACACCTGAGGGGCACATTGATGTTCTCATTTAATTTTGTCTTTGTATAGAGAAAATTTGAAGATCTTTCTGTGTAGAGAAAAAATGGCAATGGCTACTCGCGTATTAAAATGTTTACTCCCTCTCAGTCCGCGCAATGTCTTTATTTAATTCTTTATTATTGTACGCGTACCCAAATGCGAAAAAACAAATTTCACGCACGCAGTACAAATTTGAGGTTATCAAACTTTTTCACGTCTTCTTGAAATAATTTTTAGTTAGATGCGAAGTAAATATTGTTATTGTGACGTCATAATGAAAACCCTGCGCATCGAAGTGCGTGTTAATTGTGAATATCGTGCGCTGGTCATTCATTTTGTACAGGATAATTTTGAAACACATCTATTCTTGCAACTCCTTTTTTGTGGTACTTTTTTTTAAAATTTCTTCATTGTTTGATGTTGTTTAAATCTTTGCTTGTTTGTTTGTTTGCATTGTGTTTCAGAGTGAAATGAAGTTCAGCCTGGCCTCCACCCTCAATGACGTCCTTCAGAGTGCCTTCGTTGGGGGGTTCCCCACTCTCAAGCCCTCCACCGATGACATCATTTAATTACTCATTTGAAAATGTTATTTGTTGTTTGATGTAGTCTAAATCTCTGTTTGTTTGTTTCTTTGTGTTTCAGAGTGAAATGAAGTTCAGCCTGGCCTCCACCCTCAATGACGTCCTTCAGAGTGCCTTCGTTGGGGGGTTCCCCACTCTCAAGCCCTCCCCCGATGACATCATGCCCAGCAAGCTATGATCAGCATCAAACAATTTAAAGGGATCTAGCAGCATTGTCACTACAGCTGTTCTCACATACCTCGTATTTGTATTACCAATAGAATGCCTGGAACAGGTTTTGGTTTTCAAAATTTGGCATAGCAATACATTTTTGTAAGCAGTAATGTTTGATATAAATGTTTGAATAAATTTGGAAACTCATGTACATAGTTACATGTACGTAAAATAAGCAATAAATATATTATATGACGCAAAGATATATGTCAAGTGTATATTGGTTTGGAAAATCATAAGTCTTTTTCAGGGTTTGAAATTAACTATTTCCCAAGTGCTATTTTGGCAAGTGAAATGAAGATAACTTATATTTCAGTGGCCCAAAATTTTGGAATGGATCTAGTCCTAAAACGAAGAAAACCTCAAAGATGCCTATTAAACTGCTCAGTCATTTAAGTAAAATTTGACTTTATGAATTGAATTCTGGTAGCCCAAACCTTAGTTTTGGTTGCCCTGGACCAGTGGGCCATTAAAAACTTCAAACCCTGTTTCAGTACTGTATCATCATCGTTATTTCTACTGTGATTCAGCCATTTAGTTGAGTTGATTATAATACAGTATTCAAATTCATATTTTGCTTAGTTTGGTTTTCATTATGACTATGACGTATTAGAAATATTATATATTGTACACATCATTAGTAAACTTTGAGGTTACCTTAATATATGTTTCATTTGAAGGTACCAGCTTTTCAAATATGGTAAATGTTTTCATTTCAATATAATCATTTAATCTTGAAAACATGGTCTAGCTTTGTAAGATACATTATCCAATATATTGAATGCCAATTTTAGAATGGTTGATATGCTTTTTGTTGCATCATCCCATTTTCAGTTATATGTTATGTCAAATATTTTCAAAAAAATATTGCTTTGTAACCCATCAACAGCGAAAAAATTAATATTTTTATTTCGGGGGCTCCTTTTCGGGGGCTACTTTTCCAACTTTCGGGGGCTACTTTTATCATCTCGGGGGCTACAAATTTCCGGGCTATTTTTCGAATTTCAGGGGCTACTGTTAAGCTCTAATGCTGTAAGTGATCATCTGATAAGCATTTGATCACGATTCAAACAGAAAATCAAAACAAAAACCCTAAAAAAAAAATTAAAAAAAATTAAAAATGTTTTTTCTTCCTTTTTTCGGGGGCTACTTTTTTTTTTTTTTTTTTGGGGGGGGGGCTCTTTTGGGCATTTCGGGGGTGAATTCGCCCGCCGCCCCAGTGTATTTTTTTCGCTGCCCATCAAGGATGGTGTCCCACATATTTGTGGGTTGGTAGTCCTACATTTCAGCAAGAAGATAAAAAGTTATATGAAGTATTCAAGGAGAAAGAGCATAAATGTCTCTATTAATATTAGAGCCCTATTTTGTTACTTTACCTGCTTTTGTTATTTTTATTAGTGCATAGATCGCTATAATTTAGGCAAATCCTTAAATTGGCAACACATCGTGATATTTTAAAAACAGATTTTGGCATTCAAATTGTCATCTTTGCGGCAAAGTCACTTCATATTTGTCTTAGATTGTAATTACTAAATATTTTCCACCTTTTTTATGTCATTAAAAGGTTAAAAAAAAATAGAGTTGCCAATTTGTAGAGGAAAATAATGATCAATTTTGCATTAAAATAGCTCTCGTCCTTGATGGGTAAAGCGTGTCTGGTTTGTACATGCAAATTACTTGATCAATGACAATGACAAAGAGATTAAATCTGTCCATATATAAATTTCCCTGTCAATCATTTGTGTCTGAAATTCTTCCAACATACCATGTTTTAGCGGGGTTTTAGCGATATAAACTTCTGTCACAGTTAATGACAGTAGACCAACTAGTTCATGGACTGAAACAATCAAACGTTGAACCTTTATGATATATCTTGAAATTATCTATTTCCTTTTTACAGTATTTTGTTTACATATTATATATTCATGTTTTGGGTCATTCCATGTCAAATCACCCAATGGATTTCATCGTACCCCCTTCAAATTTGTTCATATTTGGTATGTATGATATTTCAACCTTTCAAAGCGCAAATATTTAAGTTTTATCCCAATCCGCCCAACGGTTTTGGCGCTATGGGCGATTCTTTGGGGGTAGTTTTGTAAAAAATGAGCGTGGGCACCGTTTTTCAAATCGCCATTGTCCGTTAACCGTTGGGTCAATTTATTTTTTAATGGTGTCATTGGACTGGAGATGTTAAATGCAATCCATTTATGCCATTTGTTTTCATGCATGAGCGAGTTTGGATACGATAACCTTTGACCTTAGGCTTCAACCTTCCGTTTTACCTCGTGGATCAAATAATTTTGAGAATTTTTTTGGCTTAAATCTTGGCTTGATATAATATCTACAACATATGAAAGAATTAGAGATGTATTATTTCTTGTTTTTTCTATAGCCTTGTTTTAAGTTTGCAAATCTCATGTAAAATTGAATTATTTTAGACCTACACCCATGTCCAAGAATTCTATAGGGGTGTATTGTATGAAAAAGACCTTTTCAAAGTCAGGATTAGAGCCTATTCAGACTCTGGCTCACCACTGTTAAATAGACCTGCTAATCCCCATACAATAGCAATACAGACAAATGACATTCTAATGATACCACATGTTTCCAACCTGACAATGGCCCTGTTGCAGAAAGAGATAAATCAATTGTGAGTTAGATCAAATGTTCTAAATGCACAAATCTGATTGGTTGAAATGCAGAAAATGTCTCTCTCTGCAACAGGGCCTAGGTGGAGATGTTTTCTTGAATAAAATCTTTCAAGTTCAAATTATTGCAAACTTGTACATCAATTATGAAAGCAAATATCTACAGGTATCCCGGCTTTTCAATTAATTTAATGTTTCTATGCAACAGAAATACATGCAATAGTAACATGATTTGCAATTGTAAACATTCAACCCTGATTATTTCCAACTAAACCAAACACAAAAACAATGCTGTTTGATATTCCACTCATTTTGATTCTTAATGGCACTTGTTTTTAAATGCATTAATTGCAATAAAAAACAGTGCAATTTGAAATTTCACAAACCATAAATAATGCATTAAGCAAATGTGATGATTCACAGAAATGGACAGGCATGCGCAAGTTCTTGTGACTTTTGAAATTAGGTCATTTGTCTTTAATCTAAGCTCTTTCATAGCATGAAGAGATAAAAAATGTAAGTATCTCTGATTTTCACACATAGTGTACGAAACAACTGTAGAAATATTGTGGTAAGATCAAATCTTAAACAATCATTGGTTATAAAATTATGAGCAGTTGTCTAGAGGGTAGTTACTGTTTGTGTTTGGTATAGTTGGAAAGAATCAGGTTTGAATTTGTACAGATTGCAAATCATGTTAATATTGCATGAATTTCTGATGCATAGAAACATTAAATTCATTGAAAAGGGATACCTGTAGATATTTGCTTTCATAATTGATGTACAAGTTTGCAATTTGAACTTGAACTTAAAAGATTTTATTCAAGAAAAGATCTCCACCTAGGCCCTGTTTCAGAGAGAGACATTTTCTGCATTTCAACCAATCAGATGTGTGCATTTAGAACATTTGATCTGACTCACAATTGATTTATCTCTTTCTGCAACAGGGCCATTGTCGGTTGGAAACATGTGGTATCATTAGAATGTCATTTGTCTGTATTGCTATTGTATGGGGATTAGCAGGTCTATTTAACAGTGCTGAGCCAGGGTGTGAATAGGCTTTAATCCTGACTTTGAAAAGGTCTTTTTCATACAATACACCCCTATAGAATTCTTGGACATGGGTGTAGGTCTAAAATAATTCAATTTTACATGAAATTTGCAAACTTAAAACAAGGCTGTAGAAAAAACAAGAAATAATACATCTCCAATTCTTTCATATGTTGTAGATATTATATCAAGCCAAGATTTAAGCCAAAAAAATTCTCAAGATTATTTGATCCACGAGGTGAAACGGAAGGTCGAAGCCTAAGGTCAAAGGTTATCGTATCCAAACTCGCTCATGCATGAAAACAAATGGCATAAATGGATTGCATATAACATCCCCCGTCCAATGACACCATTAAAAAATAAATTGACCCAACGGTTAACGGACAATGGCGATTTGAAAAACGGTGCCCACGCCCATTTTTGACAAAACTACCCCCGAAGAATCGACCATAGCGCCAAAACCGTTGGGCGGATTGGGCGAAAACTTAAATCTTTGCGCTTTGAAAGGTTGAAATATCATACATACCAAATATTAGCAAATTTGAAGGGGGTACGATGAAATTTTTCACTTTTTTTGGGTGATTTGACATGGAATGACCCTTTTAACCTTTTTGTGCAATGTAATCTAAAGAGTCAATCCAAGCTTTTTCAACATATTAGAAAAATAACCGATGTAATATTGAAGGTGTAACAAAGATGGGTCGTAAAATGTTCTCCAATTATATAGTCCATATGAAACAAGTTATTTCATACATGCTATTGATTGCACAATTTATTTGTATATCATATGAAATATATATGTTTATTACATTTAGTAATCAATATTGTTAATTGTGCAGTACATTAACATTAAAAAAACACTGCGATTATAATGTATTCTGAGCAAGCTAGGTCAAACATGAGTTAACTTTAAATTGTCTTAGAATTTTATGTCTTGGATGTACATAATTCATTAAATTCTATTATTTTATGAAATTAAAGATTAGAGGGTATTATTGAACATTCACATTTTCTTACTTTATACTTGATGAAAGTGTCTTAAAATCAGCAGAGTTCGACTTGATGAATGGTGCTCTTTTTATAATTGAAATCATGATGATTTGATATGAAGCAGAAAATAAAATATTTGATTATTCTTGTACTCTTGAATCATGTCATCGTTGTTTTTGTGTGTGTACTATGAATAATTTAACCCAGTATAAGTGCCACAGTTTACTCAACCCACACTACTCCTAAAATTATATCTATTGGATGTTTTCCTAAATGCAAACAATGAACACTAAAAATTAAAGTTCAGAACTCCCTTTCCAAGCGTTTTGGATAAATATAGGGTGGGGTAATTGCTATTCATGTAAACTATTATTGTCTAAAGAACCGAGTCAAGTGGATTCTTGAAGGTTGATTGACATGCACTCAAAGGAAAAAAATGTTAAGTTTTCGTCAACATACTGATATAACATTAGGTAATACTATAGCTAGCTGAATACCGCTCCTGGAGGGCTGAGGAGCGGTAGTGATTTTTGAGCACTCGAGCTTGCATCCAGTACATTTTATCAGGGTTGGCACTTCTTATCTCTAGCCCCTGGGCGCTAATGTCTCAGCAGAGGATTAGATGATTAGGATTGTTGACAGCAGTAATAAAGCTGATAAGAATGTGGTCGATACGGAAACAAAAATGATAAAATTGATCACCACGATGGTGGAAGACGAGCTAATGGGACAATCACGTCATGAGATACTTGCATTTACTACTGGAGAGGGAAAATGGAGGTTCATTGGAAATGGGGGGAGGAGGTGGAAGGCAGATGAGCAGAGTCTCTCATAATTTTCTAGACCACCTTTTGCCAAAACAGACTAAACTGACAAAATAACTACAAACATAATTCACTGAAAATCACATTATGCACAAATGCATGTAAAAGGCCATAATCAAACCAGCTATGGACGTAGGGGCACATTGTTTCAGGGGGCCAGGGGCTGATGATAATTATGCCCAAATATCATTCCTGCCTTCAGTCATTTTTTATTATTGTTGTAAACAACCCCTAAACAACACAAATGTTTTTTGCCCAAGCTTGATAAGATTCTGTCAGAAATGTAGTGAATACATTCCCAAATCAGATGATTTTGCTGATAAAGTTATTCTGTCCAATATAAATGCATAATGTCCGATAATAAGCCCATGAAATCCGTGTGTGCTTGTTGTACACAAAAATCGAACCAAATTTCAATAATTTTTTGAACGTTGAAGCCACCATCGTGTACAGGCTAGTATTTCGTAATACATGGTTCACGTTACGTATTGCGAGAAAATTTACCATTCATTATGTACAGCATACCGTACACGTACGATTGGCTACACTTTAGTGTGTGTTGTGATATGGGGACATCGACAGCATTGATTGTGAAAGAAATGACAAAACTTAGTTTAAATCTAAATTGAAGACAAATTCAACAAAAGCAGAAATGGCTCACAACTGTGCCCGTTTACATGGTGCCGTGGAAAGGTTACTGAGCAAATCCCTTGGACAGAGCGTTCGAGTAAAGCAGGTATTCTACTACATATATTTCTAATTCTAGTTCTACATTCGCTTTGGCTTTGCACTAGCCTAACCAGGCTCTGTCGTAGACAGAGTCTGGCATATTGAAGTGACTGTTAGGTGTATCGGTCGTAACAATTATTGGTAAAAATAGTATATAAGATACTATACAATTTATATCTGGTTTTATACTTACGACGGATGTTATCCATGGACATCAATGGTCCACTGTCTTGATACATGAGGCTCCATTTGGTGTATTAATTCACAAAATTAGGTTTTTATCGTCCAGATTGTGGTAAGAAGCAAAAATTCCAAAATGGTATCCGAATTTGTGTCCACAGTGCGCATGCGTGAGGTCGCAGGTCAAACTTTGGCGTACGAGCCAAGATGTACTCAATGTTAACCTAACCGCCTGGCATATACATCGCTCGAAATCTTGCAGGAACATGTTTGTAGATGGGCGATGAGGTGTTTTATCCTCTTTAAGCAGATTTTTTTTAAATTTTGTTTACTTGTACTGCACCCTAAAATACCTATGTACGACGGCGCTACACAAAATTGCTATAAAAACAATGATAACCTACCTCAAATTGATTATTTATGTCGATTGTCCTTGTTAGAATCCCGCTGTGCGATGCCGACGGATCGAAAAAAAAAGCCGGATTCTAACAAGGACGATCGACATAAATAATCAATTTGAGGTAAGTTATCATTCTTTTTATAGCAATTTTGTGTAGCGCCGTCGTACATAGGTATTTTAGGGTGCAGTACAAGTAAACAAAATTTAAAAAAAATCTGCTTAAAGAGGATAAAACACCTCATCGCCCATCTACAAACATGTTCCTGCAAGATTTCGAGCGATGTATATGCCAGGCGGTTAGGTTAACATTGAGTACAGTGGCCTGGCTTATATGTATTAGTCAACCGATCGCCACTTACGCGCGGAACCGGAATAAAACCTCGCCTATATATCCCAGCATGCATTGCCGATGACTTTGGAGGTGACAGGACAATTTCGAATATTTGTGCGAAGCCGTTTGGGATTAATCATCAATTTGAGGTAAGTTATTATTCTTTTCATATAATTTATATGTAGCGCGCAGATAAAACGCACTTTTGTGCTCTAGAAAAGGTTAACCAAATACAAAAAAATTATAATTAAAGGTGATAAAAACACCTCATCGCAAAAACGCTACACCATTTCGATCGTCAGTAATTCACAGCTCTGTGCTACGCACAGAGCTGATCATAGTTAGCTTTGCACGTATTTGCAATGCAAATCGGTAGTGTGAATTTTACTATGGCAAATAAGTTATGCAATATGATTGTGAATGTGATATTGTTTGCATTGGTGTTGCATGACATTACTAGTCATTGTTTTGGAATTTGAAATTGAATGAATTATTCAGTTACTGTAAACGTAATGTTCGCGGTGCTTTTCGCAGATTTCGCGCTGAAGACGTCGGCATCCGCGAATATGAATGCGCGATACGCAATGCTGTGAACACTTGCTCGGTCGCGAAATTAAAAGCCTGCAAATTTGTTTTGTGTCGCTCATCGCGAAATACGCAAAATATTAATCGCGCGAAAATAACAACGTTTACAGTATTCTATTGTTTGGACAAGCCAACAATGCCAAGACAGTCAATGGCAGTGCCACTGCCAGTACCAGTGCAGTGGCAGTGCGAAGTGAATTCGTAGCTGACACAATTTTAATGTCCAGTCAAGACTCCAAATTCAAAATTGGCATCTTTGTGTCATTGATTGTCATTGACGTCAATCGTCATTGTCATTGATGATGATCATAGTTTTAAAGGGTTATATCTACATTTGCTGGACAGCGTGGAAGCCATGATTTAGTCTTATCTCCAGATCTAGCTCAGGCCACACAAGGGAGCAGAGCTATGCTGCCCTGTGCGGGAACAATGTGGGCCAGTACTAGGGAGTTCGGTGACTTTTGGATTTGTTGAAGGAACCTCAACAAACTTAATATCATTGGAAAGCTTGTAAAGTGAGAAAAATAATGGTGCTTAAATCAACTTATTAGCTTCAATATTAGTGGAGATATTCCAATTTTAGAGGTAGAAGGTACAAAGTTTGGTTCTGCCAGTTTCAGCCGATGGACGGTAACTATGCTCTGCGCGTGCCCCAGCGCTATAAATAGAAAACGCATGCCTCAACATGGCTAAAAATATCAAAATCAGTACGTGGGCAATTTGTTTACATTGGATGATCGCAGCTTAGCGCTATTACTACTCCCATAGTAATGTATTTCAATGTGTAGAGAAATCAACACACTTTCATAAAATACTACTTTTCCATACCTTTTTCAGATTCCTTCCTCCAGTTTTAAACGATTTTTCGTCGAATTTTTGTGCCGAAAATCGATGCAAAAATGTCAGCAAAACAATCCTTCAAAAAAATCAATTTGCAAGGTGAAAATTCCAAAAAATTCCGGCGAATTTGGTGTCATTCGAAAGATCAGATTCTACTCTACATGACAATGGCCTCAAATTCAACGTAGAGGGAGTTTACGAACCCCCTACTCTGGCATGGAAGTTGGGAAAATGTATGCACTGTGGTAGCAAAATGAAGTTTTCAAGTGCAGTCGCTACCGCGACTACCGCGAAGTCTCCTAACTCACTGCGCATTCAGATTGTTTTTTCGGGTGTTAAAACATCGATTTAGGAACAACTAATGCTATATCCAGATCAAGGAAGGATTAAGCTTCAAGAGGATACCAATTTCATGGTAAAATATTGAAAAATATGAATTCTAGCCTAGGTTTTTTGTAGCAAAGTTTTGCGTGTTAGCAGATACAAATGCGTGATTGCGGTATTCGGTCGTTCTCCCTACCAGTACAACAAAAGTTTGACAAAATTTCACGCAAAATTCTAATCTTAAATTCAGCAAAATCGATCATAACTGGCCCTAAAAATGATACAAGTATTATTTGAACTTACCAATATGGTCCAAATTATTCTTCAAATGTTGAAAAAAAGGAAAAATCTGCAGTTTTGGAAAATCAAAAACCTGAGTCCTGCTCAGGAGTGATCCGTCTCGGAGGTGTTGCTGCTATCTGGATCCCACAAGCTTCCCACACCACGCGTGTTACCGTATCCGAATTCTGACACGGCGTATCCAAATTCTGATACGGCGTATCCGAAATCGGATACGGCGGGCATGCTTGCAGATCGCGAGTTCGCTTGTTTTGGACAATAATAAGCGGCCTCCGCACGTTGCGGGCGGGCTTTCTTTGTTTACGATGGGACATCGAGCAGGAAGAGAAAAAATGGAACTTATATGACAATTTTTGTAAGTATAACTTATCATTTTGAAAATGAAATTTTGTACAATAAATCATAAAATCAGCTTCAATCTAGGTATGGATTTGTTGACTTTGTTCTCTCTGTTTGTAGTTCAAATTGTGTCCCATAGATTTTACCACTCTGGGCAGTAAATGGTCCTATCAGGACCATTTACAATACATTGTAGATGTGGCTCAGGCTAGCATCAAAGGCACCAAAAGGGTTTGAACAGTTCTACCCCAAAATAAAATGAAATGAAATGAAATCAAATCAAAATTTCATTGTCTTATTTTTCCACCCCTTCTTTTCTATCATGTCTAGATGCATCTGCACAGTGGTCCAGGAGACACAGCATGGAAGCTATCTAGTCTTATCACAAGACTCAGGCTAGCGGCAAAGCCACCAAAAGGGTTTGATAAGTTCTTCCCAGAAGGCAAACAAGGTGTCAAGAGACAAAAGAATGTGAAAGAAGCAGGTATGTCAACTCAATTTTCTAAATTGTACAAGGATGAAGAATCTTTGTCCTCTGGGTACAAATATTTATGGTTATTTTGAATGGAGAAAAAAAAATCAAAATAAATTGATTTAGAAATAGTAACAAAAAAAAGTATAGTAGAAGAAAAATATAGTATGCATGGAGAGAATATAGTGAAAAAATAGTCAAGAAATAGTATGGATGGAGAGAAACTAGAATGGATGAAAAAAATATTGAGAAATAGTATGCGCAAAGAACCAATGCCATGCATGAAGCAAAAGTAGGATGAATGAATCAAAATGAAGCCTCATGCCACAGGGCCGGACAGGGGGAGGGGGATGAGGCAAAGAGTGGAAGTAAAAATGGCAAAATAATTAAATGATATAACATTTTATCCCATGCAGCTGAGTCTTCCAAGTCAGCCCCAGGCAAAAGCAGCGGCAAAGCAGAGGCAGAAAGCGGGAATAAGGATGGCAAGGGACTCGGAGAGGAGCTGTGGAAGAGCCTCATGTCACAGGGAAGGACGGGAGGAGGGGGAGGAGGAGGGCCGGGGTCCAGACCCCCCATAGACGACAAGAACAGGCAGCAGCTGCTCTTCAGCATCGCCGTGACCATAGGGGGCGCTATAGCAGCTGGCTACGTGCTGATGGGCGGGTCCGCAGTGGAAATCACGTACAAGGAATTCCTCAATGACTTCTTATCTGCGGGACAGGTACTTATTCACCACCCTCGTCAACCCTTTCACATTCTACTTCAGGGCTTGCCCTTTGCGGTTGCCCGGGCGCTGATGGCCACCAGAAATGTTATTTGGCCACTAACAAATTAGGATCTACAACGTACAAGTCTATGGTGGAAGTCTATCTGATGTTCCATTTTGGCCATCTGAAAGAAAATTTTATGGAGAACCTTGTATTATTTCTCGTATATAGACCAACATAATTGACAGAGATAATCTTAATCTTGGTAAATTGTATAGTTCATGTGAGGTGAATAGTCAGAATTTACTATAGGACTTTAATAAGAATATTTGCAGCAATTTTCTTATTATGTAGTGTCATTCATGTGATGTCAACAAAGTAGTTAGTGCAAGATGATGCTTACTAAAGAGGATAGTAATATTTTGTTTCAGTTTTGTTAAAATTTGCAGCATATTATTTAAAATATTTGTAAACTTTCTATGAACAGAGTAAATTGTTCTTGTAAAGTGTCATTTGATTCATTTGTTTTTGTTTTACACCCTTTATGTCTCAGGTTGAACGAGTCGAAGTTGTCAACAAGAAGTTTGTCAGAGTCTGGTTGAAGCCAGGGCATTCTAAGGGGGTATGTATAACACGTTTGTTTGGGGTCTTTTTAACTCCTTTGTCACTTCTACTGCAACACCCTACTTCTCCCCTTTATTTCCCATTTTCTGTTACGTTTTCCAAGATGTTTCTTCCCAACATCTTGCATTATTATTGATTTAGTCCTACCTTTCATAAAATTCTAGAGCAGCTTTCCTCTTATGTCAGAATTTTTTTGAAAGATAACATTTTTATTTTATTTTATTTTATTAATCCTTGTATACAAGTTCCTGCAGTATTATTGGTTTATGTGATTCCATGTTAGTCATATAATAGAGGATGTGTTTTTATGTTATCCTGTATATAAACAATATGTTTGTGTTGCTGCTGATGATTTCATTTGAACAAAATATTTAATTATATTTCTTGCAAGATTAAATCTCAAAATATTATGTCTTATCTGTTCACTTACAGCAATACGTTTGGTTCAACATTGGCAGTGTAGACACCTTTGAAAGGGAATCTAGAGCAGGCACAGCTCAACCAGGGCACAGAACCAGCAAACTTCATAACCCCTTGTTTACGGGAACCAATTGGGCTATGTACAAAGTATATGGGGATTTCAGAATCTCGAAGTTGAACAGGTTAACTTTCATGCATCACATTATATTTCTTGTCTCATAGAATGTTAATTTTGTGCATCTTTTCTATTTTCTTACAGCAATACGTTTGGTTCAACATTGGCAGTGTAGACACCTTTGAGAGGAATCTAGAACAGGCACAACACAACCACGGCACTGAACCAGCAAACTTCCTGTCAGTGGTATACAGCTCAGAGAGTGATGGGTCAGTAGTCATTTGAATGAAAGATTACTTATACAAATCAGAGTAAAAAAATACACTGGGCCTCAGGGCAAATTAGCTTCTGAAAAGCCGAAAAGAGCCCTCGTATACGATTTAAGACCCCCTTCCCATAATATCTTTTATACTTCAATGTAAAACAAATTATTTAAACATTATTGCAGGCAAGCTTTTAAAAAGGGCACCCCAAAATAAAATGTAATTTTCCCCTAAATTCTGCTTTATATTGTGCTCTATATGCTTAATTCCTTGGAAAGCATGATATGAATATCCTCTGCACTTGCATTATCTTCTATTAGATTTGAAGTTTGTATTGCCTTCTGTGAAATAAGTTTAATTAAGGATATTTTCTTTTTACAAGTTCTTAATTTCTTTCTGATCTCTATAATAATATACCTACATATAATTTTTGTACTTAATCAAGGAATTTGGATGTTATGTCAAACAGTTCATTTAATGTTCGCATGAAATGAATGTTCCGCAACTGCACTTTAGTGGTTGTAGTTTCTTTCCATTTCAAGTCATTGTATAGTATTGAACTCTCTTCAATTCGCATAGTGATGCAAAATCCTGCTGAAAACTGCTAATCTACTATAATAACGCCTATGTAATACAATTAGAGTCAATATATTTAATATAGGGCCTAAATATAAATTTATATAAGGCATGAATATAAATTCTTATAATTTTTGTTGGATTGTCTGTCTTTGATGCAGGTCGTTCCTGATGAGTGTGATACCCACAGCCCTCATGATAAGTCATTGTATATGCAATGCTAGAAATTAACCTTTTTGCCTTGTGGCCCAATCGAGAAAGTAAAAACAAGATTATTCAACTTTGAGTGGCCCGAAACCTAAATCTGGTGACCCCAAACAAAGAAAAACATAACAAATTCTGCTAAATTTGGTTGCCCGAACGGGCCAGTAGAATTCAAGATCAATGAAATTTGGTGGCCCGGAGCTAATTTTTAGTGGCCCCAGGTCAGTGGGCCTATGCGAATTTCGAGCACTGGTATATGTTAAATTCTCTATGATGTTTTGTATGTTTCTTTTTTTTAAAACTTTGATGTAGGTCGTTCCTGATGAGTCTGATACCCACCGCCCTCATGATAGGGTTCTTCCTCTACCTCTTCCGCAACAATCCGGCCACAGGGGGGCGAGCGGGCAGGGGCAAGGGGGGCATCTTCGGTTTCGGGGAATCCACGGCAAAGATCCTCAAGGAAGACGTCGGCATCAGATTCAAGTAAGTCATTAAAGGGATCCATTAACTTTGTACAATTGTAACCAAACTCACTTTGGTGAGCTTTCCCACTTCTCTTGTACCTTGTTGTTTGGCATATGGTATAAACAGAAGAATGAAATTGGTTTTGATTTTTCAAACTCTCCATAATCATGGATATATTTAAGAGTGTCTATAGACAGGTTTCCGACCGTAGTCAAGAGTATCTGAATTTGGATACTCAATCGTCCATAGGATCCAAATTTGGATACTTCACTCGAACGATCGAGATCCAATCAGACATTGATTTTCTCTGTTTTCACTAGGTAACCTTTATTCTCTTTCTATGAAATTCTCAAATATCATTCTCAAGAGTCTTACAATGAAATTTGTATATGATTGAAGTCTCAAACATTACTTTAGGGGCAAAATTTAAAGTTAATGGATCTATTCGTTCATTAATTTAATTTAATTTCCAATAACAAAATTATGTATAAAGTAAAGCAGCTTAAAGGGATCTAGTAACTTTGATGACAAGTCATGAAGTTGAAAATTGAATCTATGCAACTGGACTTACTATTTGTTGAGTAGAACAGTTTTGCAACCTATCTAGGTTGCTTATTCAGCTAAACTGGCTTGGGTAGAGAAGATTACTGGTGAAAAGCTGTTAAATTCACTGAGCTGAGTAATCCTCTATTGTTCAAGATTGTTCAAGATTATCAAGACGTCGACGTTGTTGACAAGTGCAAAAAGTTATGAGTGATTAATAAAATGTGTATTGGTGTGATCTGATATGTCCACACTTTTGAACGAAATAGAAATTTGAAAAACCAAAACCTGCCCTGTGCTTTTATTGTTAATATGAATATGACAAGGTATGAGAGAACCACTAGAGTTCCAAGTAAGTTTTGAGGATTTGGACAATGTTACTAAGTCCCTTTAATACTTGTAATGTAAAGCAGAGAAATAATAAAAAAGCTGTGCATAATACAAAATATAGAACTTATATATCCAAGTCTGTTATTCAGTGAATGTGAAATCATGTCACTTGTATTATTAGTCTTTTTATTAGAATAATTCTTACAACATGTCACAGGTGTTGTGCGAGGAAGTTTGACGGCCTGTTGACTCTCGATATAGACTTATTGGCATAGCCCGGGTACGAACTCAGGATCTCCCGCTTGGAAAGCGAGCGCTCTACCAATCTTGCCACACCACATCCAATCATTAAATAATGATTGTACTTTGCTTTTTATTTTGATCCACAGGGATGTAGCGGGTTGTGAGGAGGCCAAGCTGGAAATCATGGAATTTGTGAATTTCCTCAAGAATCCTCAGAAGTATGCAGCCTTAGGAGCAAAGATCCCCAAAGTAAGTCACTTGAATCCTCTTTTTAAAAAATTTCAATTAATTCAAACCATTTTATACACATATACACGGTTCATTGCCAAGTTCAATACATTGGATAGATAGTGGCTAGAACATTTAAGAAGCAGTTTAAAAAAAGTTAAAGTCCTTCCCATGCCAATTTTGGCACATAAGGTGGCGCCTATTTCCGATTCATTGGCCCTAGGCCACACGTCTACTATAGATGTAGCGAAAGCTACAGAAGGGGGCCAGTCCTCTGGTAACTTGTGTGATTAACGTTCCCTTCTCCATTCTATAAATGCAGAGCACCTGGCTAGAAGGCAGAAGGTACCATTTTAAAAGTCTTTGGTATGACCCGATCTGGGTTTGAACCCGGGACCTCCCGTGCATGAGACCGACACTCTAACCGCTTAGCCACCATGCTTGTTACATGCTTTATTTATAATGAATGTGCCTCCAAATAGATTTTGTATATAAATATATGGCTCTATTTATGATAATGATTACCATATGTGACCGACTATAGCAAAACCCTGCACTAGTCGGTAATTAATGTTTGAAGAAATGGGCATTTTAAGTTCACATAATGTGTGTGAAAGCATCAAAGCATCAAATGAAAGCTTGTGATGAGGCCTTTCTAACAGTATGAAAATCTACATTTGGAATTTTACCGACAAGTGCAGGGTTTTGCTATAGCCGGTCACATATTATCGTGGCCCGGAACACAAAATAAAGAATCAGTAGCAGATTTATTTGTAATTATAATTTCATTTTGTAATTGATCTGAATTCAAGTATGTGAATTACATAAAATAGTGATTGTTTTTTTCAAACCCAATGAAATCAAATGCAAATTATGATTTTATCCTGGTATATGTTTCTGCTTGTGCAGTAGATAATGCAAGAGCTCATTTGTATTTGAGTTTCGGAATCCGTCTTCCTATTATAAAATGATAATGGATATTTATAGAGCGCAAATTGCAATTAAGCCTCTAAATGCGAATGTAACAATTGCTATATTATATTATTTATACTATGTATGTTTTGATGTTCAATGTACACTGATCCTTTCAGCACTGCTGCTGATCAGTTTGAAATGTATACCAAAATAAATAAATAAATAAACACTATTATTACCCATGTCAATGGATACACACTGCTATTATTCCTGCACTCAAAGTGCACATTTTCCACTCCCTAGGAAGTATTCTAGCCAGTCGCCTGTTGGGCGCACACAGTGCTAAGGAACCACGTTCCCACCCTTCTGGGTCCCCATCGATACACCTGGGTAGAGAGCAGCAAAAGTGGATTAATTGTCTTGCTGAAGGACAAACGCAAAGGACAATACACTGGATTCAAATTCTGGATCGCACTCGTTGGAGAGCGCATGCTCTACCAATCTTGCAACACCACGTAATGTTATTTATTTTGTATGTATCATTTTTTTTCAGGGTGCAATCTTGTCAGGACCACCAGGTACAGGCAAGACCTTATTAGCCAAGGCTACAGCGGGAGAGGCCAACGTGCCCTTCATCACAGTCAATGGATCAGAGTTCCTGGAGATGTTTGTAGGAGTTGGTCCATCAAGGGTAAGAAAAACTTTAGAATACTTTGTTCTAAGCGTCAGAATATGTTAGGTATATTTGTATAAATCTGTGCCACACCATTTGTGACCCTTTCTCTTACTAGCCAAGGCTACAGTGGGAGAGGCTCACGTGCCCTTCATCACAGTCAATGGCTCGTAGTTCCTGGAGATGTTTGTAGGAATTGGTCCATCAACGGTAAGAGAAACTTGTGAATTTGTTGTTCTATAGTCAGAATGTATTAGATATAAGATATCTTCTGCATCTGTACGACATCAATGAATAAATTTGTTTTTAATTATAGTGAAAATTGTGGCCAAGTACAGGATATTCTTTGTAAGCGTTTTTGTACAATTTTTGTTGAAGCATTTAGTTTTTCATCCATGATTGTTAAATGAACACGAAATTTAAAACTTGTTATTGCACTTATACTGTGAAATACATTGAGATTGGATTGATTTAAAATTGTGATATTTTTCTTGCAGGTGAATAATGGAATAATGCTCCCTGCATCTTGTTTATGGATGAGATCGACACTGTCTGAAGAAAGAGAAAAATGCATTTTTACTTACATTTTAGTTTATTAGTCACTGTGAATAAGTACTTATGTTGGTGTGATGGCAAGGAATTTGTGGATGAAATGGATACTTGGAGAGAAGAGCGAAAACTACATTTTTGCAAATTAAAGCATTTTAATTGATTTACTGTAATGTAATATTTTCTCTTGCATGTGAACTTTGGCATTTTAATTAATTGATTGTATTGTACTATTTTCTCTTGCAGGTAAGAGACATGTTTGCGATGGCAAGGAAGAACGCTCCCTGCATCTTGTTCATGGATGAGATCGATGCCGTGGGAAGGAAGAGGGGAAAGAGTAACTTTGGAGGACAGAGCGAACAGGAGAACACACTCAATCAGCTCCTTGTGGAGATGGATGGTAAGATGAGGTGGTTTTACCCGAATTGTAATTAAAAAGACAGATATATTTGTCAAGTGATGGCTTGAAGATAAGGAAAGTAGACATCATTTGATAAATGATGTGGGGAGGGATGATATGAGTAACTTTAGAGGACAGAGTGAACAGGAGAACACACTCAACCAGCTCCTTGTTGAGATGGATGGTAAGACGATAAGTTTTATCTGTGTATGTCAAGTAAATCAAAGGTGATGGGGGGGGGGGGGGGGGGGGGGAGGGGGGTTAGTTAATGTTAATTTTAAGTTCTCTGCCATCTCATTTGAGTGCAGACTGTTTAAGATCACGGCAACCACATTGGCAGTAAAAGTAGAGAGCAATGGTCTACAAATTTTGATTATTTCCATTATTAGTGATGCCCAATATCAAAGTGGGAGCATTGGAGGTAGGATTTATACTGACATCAGTACCATTAAGTCAAATTGCCAACATTTAGCATTTCTTCAAGACTGAGCCCATACATACTCCAGATATGTTTGTAGTAGTTCTAGTGAGAACTGACATATCTGACAAAGAGGTCTACATAAGAACCCCAGGAAACAAATCACTGAGTATATTTATTAAGTGATGTTTTTCTCTTTGTAGGGTTCAACACAACTACCAATGTCGTCGTTCTTGCCGGCACCAACCGTCCAGATATCCTAGACCCTGCACTGATGAGACCTGGCAGGTTCGACAGACAGATCTACATCGGAGCACCTGACATCAAGGGCAGGTAGGAAAATAATAATAATAATAATAATAATATACAAAATTAATATAGCGCTTAATACACTGTTTTTATGCATGTCTTTTTGATTGATTGCATGATTTCAACATCTAAAAGGGAACCAACAGGGTACCAAAACATATAACCCTGTGTTGTTCTTTGCGTGGTGGTACCCAAGTAGCAAAAGAAGAGATTTTCCAGTAACGTTAAAAAAAGAAAGAAAAAAAAAAATTTTGTGTGAGGAGCTAATGATAAAGTTTTGGGGTTGTGAGGTCAAAAGGCACAGGACTTTATATGATCAAATTGCTCTAGTTTTGAACGTTAGCAAATTTAATTTCCTATAATATGATTTTCTTTCAGGGCATCAATCTTCAAGGTCCATCTGAAGCCGCTCAAGACAGAGGTAGACATGGAAAAGATGGCCAGGAAACTAGCTGCTCTCACTCCAGGGTTCACAGGTCTGTAAACAAAATTTAGCACCGGTATTCTACCAACAAAATTTAACCCAGCGCCAGTTAAACTAAACCCAACGCAGGATTTCAGTGAAAAAAACGTTGCCTAAGTTTAATTTTATAATCTTCTAAACTTTAGACATGGAAAAGATGGCCAGGAAATTAGTTGCTCTCACTCCAAGGTTCACAGGTTAGTAAAAACACTTGGGATGTATAATACTGAAGTGTACTGGATTTAGGATTTTATGAAAAATAACAACGGTACCTTTTGTATGGAATACTTATTTCATTGGACTGGATTTAGGAATTTATAAAAAACAACAAGCCTTTTTTTTTTATAGCAAACTTATTTCAAATATTATGTTGCATTGTGTCTTAAAGATTGTCATGTCTGGGAATGCAAACCCATGGGTGGCTATTTTGAACTAGGCTAGTTTGCGCACACTGCATAACCTTGAGCCAGTGTGTGTTATGTACTGTGCGCAGGGCATACGCAATATGGCACCGCGCATGTGATTTATTAATCTGAACTACCTTTAACTGTGTTAATTTGTTTGTTCCCATTCAGGTGCTGACATCGCCAACGTGTGCAATGAAGCAGCGCTGATTGCTGCTAGACACGGCTTTGACTCGATCGAAGCATCTCACTTTGAGGCTGCCATTGAGAGGGTCGTTGCAGGTAAGAGTTAACTTCGTACTCTGAGAGGAAGTTATACGTTTTTTTAATTTTTTTAATTCTTCCTCCTTGTTATTACAGGTCTATATAAAAACAAATTAAAAAATGAACTCTTTCCCAGTTGCTAATGGCCAGCAAAAATGAGATTTTGGCCACCAACATTTAATAGATGCCAAATTTTACTCGCCCGACTTGGCAAGCAAACACAGCATGAATTGTTTCTATTGGTCTTTGTTTGAGAACTAACCAATTCTGGTTTTACAGAATAAATAAAAAGTTCTAGGCTCGTATACTTAACGCCCTTAATCACTCTCACCTAACGATTGCATAATTATCCTCACATTGTTACCATCCTCCCAGGTCTGGAGAAGAAGACGCAGGTGTTGCAGCCTGAGGAGAAGAAGACGGTGGCTTACCACGAGGCAGGACACGCAGGATACAACTGGGAATGAAAAACACACAGTGGCAGGATGGCTAAACAGATCTTAGTTATAACAAAGCAGCTATCTTCAATGGTGTTTGTTTTATTCTCATCTTATCCTCACATTGTTACCATCCTCCCAGGTCTGGAGAAGAAGACGCAGGTGTTGCAGCCTGAGGAGAAGAAGACGGTGGCTTACCACGAGGCAGGACACGCAGGATACAACTGGGAATGAAAAACACACAGTGGCAGGATGGCTAAACAGATCTTAGTTATAACAAAGCAGCTATCTTCAATGGTGTTTGTTTTAATCTCATCTTATCCTCTCATTGTTCCCATCCTACTAGGTCTGGAGAAGAAGACGCAGGTGTTGCAGCCCGAGGAGAAGAAGACGGTGGCGTACCACGAGGCAGGACACGCAGTAGCCGGCTGGTTCCTGGAGCATGCAGACCCATTACTCAAGGTATTCTTTTGATTCATATACTCGGTCTTATAACTTTTGACTTTGGTTGTTCTACACCCATTACTCAAAGTCAGGTGTATTTTGCACCATTAAGGGTAGTTTTTCAAAGCATTACGCCATTTAGGGGTGGTGCGATAGGCCATTTAGGGCCCATTTCAGAGGTTGATCGGCACGGGTGGGTAGCACTTTTTCATGAGAGTGGACCTTTTCCTATTCACCAAAGAGCAGATGTTGGACAGAATGTGTATGATAGTCTGCGGCAGGGTGGCTGAACAGATCTTCTTGGTATCGAACAAACCAGCTTTATTTAATGTTTTTACATTTTTCTCTCTACAGGTGTCGATCATCCCACGAGGCAAGGGTCTAGGCTACGCCCAGTACCTCCCAAAGGAACATTTCCTATTTACCAAGGAGCAGATCTTGGACAGAATGTGTATGACCCTCGGCGGCAGGGTGGCTAAACAGATATTCTTTGAAACATATCACCAGCTTTGTTTAATTGTTTTGCACTTTGTTTTTTTTATCTCTCTCTATTAGGTGTCAATCATCCCAAGAGGCAAGGGTCTAGGCTACGCCCAGTACCTTCCAAAGGAACACTTCCCATTCACCAAAGAGCAGATGTTGGACAGAATGTGTATGACCCTCGGTGGCAGGGTGGCTGAACAGATCTTCTTTGAAACGAACTAACCAGCTTTATTTAATGTTTTTACATAAACATTTTTCTCTCAACAGGTGTCCATCATCCCAAGAGGCAAGGGTCTAGGCTACGCCCAGTACCTCCCCAAGGAACATTTCCTATTCACCAAAGAGCAGATGTTGGACAGAATGTGTATGACCCTCGGTGGCAGGGCGTCTGAACAGATCTTCTTCAATCGCATCACCACAGGAGCGCAGGATGATCTCAGGAAGGTTACACAGATGGCGTATTCTCAGGTAATCAGAGGGACTTTCTTTTTAGTTGAAAACGTATTTAAAGACCTCAAAATGATACCGAAAAAATAGTCCTTAGATATTTATTTACTGAGTGGCTGAAAAGATCTCTTCTTCATTCGCATCACCACAGGGGCACAGGATGACCTCAAGAAGGTCACACAGATGGCATATGCTCAGGTAATCAGACTGTGAGAAGCATACATTTTTGTTGGTCCTGTTTTGACTGTCTTAACCCTATTCTAACTGGGCTATTTCAGACCAGGTTTTTACTGGGGGGGGGGGGGGGGGTCAATTTGACCCCCCCTAAGATCTCGAAGACCGATTGTCCGATTCACGCACAATTTTGCATGGAGGTACATTGAAGTATTAGCGACGCGTTCATGTTTTCGTTTAAACGATTCAATGTTAAATATGCAAATGATGCGCATATTAATTACCGAAGTATGCTAATTTATGCAGAAATCCTCTTTTTGTCTGTAAATCCCTAAATATTGCTCAGAATATGCTAATTCTGTGATTAAATATTCTTTATGATTTAATAAACAGGTTTTCAACATTAAAAATTTTCTTTATGTATTTCTTTGTTTTTTCGACTTATGTTTTTTATTGTTTTTTTTTAATGGAATAAATTATTGACCATTATCCAACCATTTTTAGCCCAAAATTAAATGATTGCAGTGATAAGAATGAAAATTAATGAAGGTTTTGTGTATTCTAGGAAAAAATCAATTTCCATAGGATTTGTACACAAATCACAAAATTTAGCGATTTTTTGGCCGACGATCACTTACGAAAGGTCACTTGACTTTAGAACGGTATATCTGGTCGTCGCAAATTTGGTCTCAAAAGTTGCGCAAGACTTCAATGAAAAAACTCATGAAGTCGCGCGTTGCGGAATTATCGCGCGAAAAGTTGAGGGGGGGGTCAAATTGACCCCCCCCAGTTAAGATAAGGTTAAAGACTACCTGAGGGATACAAAATGTAGTTCTTGTTCTTTATTAGAAGTAAGGTTAAAGATGGCGTATGATCAGGTAATCAGAGGAACTAGTTTTGTTATGTGGTACAGTGAAAACATATTAAAAAGTCCTGCCAAATGATGAAGAAGTCCTCAGATATTTATTTACTGAGGTTAATTTACATGAAAAATGCTTACTTGGGTGTCAAGTTTGTGGTTTCCTAACCCTGATGGAACTTATTAAGGTAGCTGCCCCAGCAGGATGAAACGGCGCTAAAGAAGTCGTACAGTGAACAGACGGCTTAGCTATTTCATGAAGTTTTTTTAACTAGTTATTTTGTTTACCCCTATAATGTTTTTAGGCTCATTTCTTGTTTTCTCCTTCCAGGTCGTCCAGTTTGGAATGAGCGATAAGGTTGGCAACGTGTCGTTTGACATGCCCCAGCAGGGTGAGATGGTGCTAGAGAAGCCTTACAGCGAACAGACTGCCCAAATGATTGACGAGGAGGTGAGGACTATCATCAAGGACGCCTACGACTCAACCTTGGTCCTACTGAAGGAGAACAAGGACAATGTGGAGAAGGTACGTGGATGAACAACAAGTATTTTGCTAGGCGTTACAAGCTTGTTGCGATGACATCAGGCATCTAACTTTAGAGTGGTCTTGTGTAGAGATTGCCTGAAAGTGCATGAACACTTAAACATACTTTTCTGATATATGAGAGAGACCATAAGAAAAATAGGCTTCCAGAAATTTGTATCATAATTTGAAAACTCATCATCATGCTAAATCATGTGCTCTTGGGTCTGCAGAAAAAGAAAAGCATTTATTGACTAGGAACTTAAGGGGTGGTTAAGTTCCTAGGACAATAGAACTAGTTTCTGCAGTAGTTATGATTATAACGTTTTGATGAATTTACTTTTGGAAACATAATATTCAAGTGCATTTCTAGCCTGACCTAAGTGTATTTCATTTCTCATGCAGGTTGCCCAGAGGCTGCTGGAGAACGAGGTCCTCAACAAGGACGACATGGTGGAACTGCTGGGGAAGAGGCCGTTCCTGGAGAAGACGACGTACGAGGAGTTTGTGGAGGGCACGGGAGGCATGGATGAGGACACCAGTCTGCCCAAGGGTCTGGAAGGATGGAACGAGGAGAGAGACAAGAAAGATGGACTCAAAGACAAGGATGTTGATGTCAACGCATAACAGTAGAACAGATTGATTGATACATGATGACTCTTAAAGATCCTCTACCAGCACACATTGTGCCCTCTAAGTTTGTTGAGGGTACGGGGGAGGAATGGATGAGGACACCAGTCTACCCAAGGGTCTGGAAGGCTGGAACAAGGAGAGGGAAAAGAAAGATGGACTCAAGGACAAGAATGTTGATATCAACACATAACAAAGAAGAAGAAGTATTAAAAAAACAATCCTCTGGAAGCATATCTTGCACGATTGGTTTTCTCCTCCAAGCCATCCATAAACTCAGTCTTCCCAAGGGTCTGGAAAGGTGGAACGAGGAGAGGGACAAGAAAGATGGACTTTTGTTGATATCAATGTTTAGCAGGAAAATAAGTTAATTAATAAATAATGACTCTGAACGATCCTCTAGTAGCACACACTGTGCCCTTGAGTTTGTCGAGGGCACAGGAAATTGAAGACGCCAGTCTGTCTGTCCAAGGGTCTAGATGGGTGAACAAGGAAAGAGACAGACCACAAATTTACATTCTCAAAATGTTGGCGACCTAAGGCTCTCTTGAAGTGGCCCTTGACCAGTGGCCCAGTGCAGTTGTGAACATTGGCCAGTAAACATCAGTGGGACTTGGACATAATAATGCACTGATAATTGGTGGACAATCTACATGTTGTATTCAATTTATTTTATATAACCAATGAGCATTTAATGTGCCTACTTAAAGCTCTTCAACTCTATGAAAGCAATCGCTCGTATCAAGTCCCTCTCTTTTGCTGTTTCACAGCATGAAACATGATGCAACATCAGATCTCTAGCATCACAACAACAAAAAAGGTTGCGTCATGTGAGAGGTCTTGGTCTCGAGCACTGAAACTGTTTCAAGGGCTGAGACTGCAGTTTCATATGCAGTCATGAACATGTTCAAAACTTTGAACCCTTGCATGTGACTAGTTGTAGTTAATCTCAGTCGCACCTTGTTGCAAGCGTTCAGTCTCACTATGGGAGACCACCTTTACACAACCTATTTATTTAAAACATGAACCCTTCAATAAGAGTATATTAGAGTTAATTGTTTGCATGAAATTATCAAGTAAAAAACTGTAATTGTATAAATTCTTTCGTAAGAATGTTGAAGAATTAGTCAATAGCAGTCAGCATCATCATTGGACCATAGGTTTTTAAAGATATTTGAGCACAAAACAAAATAGTATGACAGTTGAATAACAAATTTAATATAATTATAAAGTTTATTTTAACAAAACTGTGGACAATTATAATGAAACTTATTGATAAAAACTGCTGGCCTCATAGAGACTGAACATAACTTTAAATGCATGTTATTTAATTTGAATCCAGATGCGAAAATATAAACAATTTGTATGTTTCATTTAGTTTCCTTTCATTTCTTGTCAAAAAGAAGATTATCATGTCGACGTGAAATAGCCCCAATATTTTATGTTGTTGAGATGTTATGTGATAAATTGCAATTGATACTTGTTGTGCAACTATCTAGTAATATAACACTGAACAGTCTTCACTGTGCGCAACACGAGTTTTGATTGTATCAAATTGGTTGTATGCATTCAAAATTAGTAAAATATTTCTTTTACATACTTCGTTTAGCTCAAGAGTCAACCCAATACAGTGAAACCTCACTATAACGAGCACCTTGGGTCCATTGAATTTACCTTGTTATATCAGATATCTTGTTGTATCAGGGCTTAAAAATAACAAAATACATAAAACCAGGACCTTTGAAATTACCTCAATATATCAGGTACCTTGTTATAACAGAGCCCGTTATAAAGAGGTTCCACTGTAATACACTTTATATTGTGGTAGTCATCAGCAATATGACTGTAGTGATGAATTTGGCCCATCCATGAGCATATCATGTTGACAAAGGTTGTTCCTGGCAACCCGGAAGCTTGCCCAAGGTTTACCTGACAAAGCAACAGGTAATGTCTGCAATATTGATGCCACCTATTGAATTGTAATATTGAGAAATAGTTAATTGAATAGCTTGTCTCAAGGTCATCACGCAAAATATGCAAAAAACATAAGCCAGCTTCTCGATCATACAGGTAGTCGTAATACAATGCAGATATGTTTGATATATCTACTTTAATTCTCAAAGGGTGAAATTCTATCAGATAAGTTGTTATCTGCTGCCTTATTAAGTATTACAAACATTGAAGATGAGTATTAAAACTTGTCCGTTCTGTTCAAACTCGGACAACAGCAATATATTTTGTTATTGAAAATGAGATTGCTTAAATAATATGTGATATACATGCACACATGTTTGATTCATAATGTGTGTTACATGTAAGATGTCGTTTTAATGATGAAGTGAAATAAATTAATGAATTTAAATATTCATTCTTGTCACAAGAACTCAAGCTGTGTATGTATTCTCTCAATTAATGTTAAACCCATTTAGGACTGGTCTCCAAAATTCTCAGTCTCAGTGTATAGGTAAGGCATAATATGAGGATATAAATGGTACCCTGGGGTACCAAATGAAAATCCGCCATTTTGTTTAATTATTTATTTATTTTTCAGGGCTGTACACCGGGGTACCAAAGAGTGTGAAATTATTTTCGTTATGCTTTATTTACGTTCAAAATGCTCTCTTTGCGGCCGTGGTAGCTTGCATACACCAGCGCAATACACCAGCGGCTTCCATGATTGCTCTGCGGTACGGTTGTACTTCGGGTGGACACAAGATGGCGCTACACAACGCAGGATACCGGGGTACAACGGTACCCCGGGGTACTGCGTGTGTCGTCATATACCGAAATCAAACTGGAACAATCTTGAATCAGTCTTGAACGGATTCAGTAGTACATGTACTGTTAATGGGGGGGGGGGGGGGGGGGGGCACTCAAATTATTTTTTGACGGGGGTGTGCCTCACGGAACTCTGAAATGCACAAAATATAGGGTCTGTGGAGTTATAAAAACCCTGAAACGGGAGTTAGGGAGTCTAAGGAGCAGACTAAAACTACAAAATACATGGACTTGGAGCTATACCAAAGACCTACGGAAACCCTCAAATGGTTGTCCAAGGAGCTGACTAGAAGAAGAATAATGGACTTGGCGCTACTCAACTACCTAGCCAAGTCATTCCGGGGGTCTATGGAGCGGCAATTTGTGAAAATCGGGTATCTTGAGAGCGGCAATCGGGTGTGAAAACGGGGGTCTTATAAGCGGCACATACCCGTCTTACATTATACATGAGTGCCCCCCCCCCCCCGGGTGTGACTCTCCTGGCGCAACTAATTATCGCTTTAAAACTCAATGTCTCAATGTATCCTCTGAAAATGGTTGTCCATAATTATTCTTATTCCCCCAGAACTTTTTACAAAGAAACATTGTCCACAAAGAATAGAGTAGATTTTCATCTTTGTCCACTAAACAAATATTTATCCCTGAAACACCAAAACAGATGAACTTTCAAGCAGATAATTATGCCAGTACAAGTTAGTGTTTGTCACCTATTTCATGATATCCGGATACGACTTAAAATTGTCCAAGTGAGAGACTAGATATAATTGTCATTGATAATAAGAGACTAGCTTATAATTGTTAGTAATAATAAGCAGTGCTGTAGGACTCGAGTCCGGACTCGGACTCGAGACCGGTCTCGAGTCCGTTTTTTTCGGGACTCGGACTCGGACTCGGACTCGAGCCAAAAAGACTCGGTCTCGGACTCGGACTCGAACAATGGTGACTCGTGACTCGGGCGAAAATCGGGCCGAGACCGGCAACGAGACCGGCATTTTTTCCGTTTTCCTACGTGTATTTATAGTTCATAAAATTACCCAGCGCAAGCAAAAACAAACCCGTTGTTCTAGCGTACCTTGCTCGCTTGAGTGGCATTCTGGAAAAATGAGTCGTAACATCGCCTCAACAAGCTATTATATGCCTAACAAGACGTTGGGATTAGTCGTTTTATGTTTTGGAACACGTAAGACACGGTCAAGTATTACGGCCAGAACGTGAATTAATTTAAGACAGCCTGAGCTGAAGCGACTAAGCGATATCAGTAAAATGCGTGTGCTTTATCCTTACTTTATCCTCGGCTAGGCTTATTACCACGCGCGCTAGCTAATAACGAACAAAAAACAATTGCATCTTCAATCAACAACCACTAATTCAACAATCATGTCTTCAGTTTCTCGTATACTGTTTGGGGTATACGGACCATAGAGAGTTTGTTGATCGTTCAACAAAGAAAAAACAAAACTAAAATGTAAATTTTGCAGACCTCACACGACCATTACATAATATACACAGCAATATGTGTTATTCATTTTGTTAAAATGTGAAGTAGCATGCCTTTACCCTTTATCAGTATTCAGTAATACACTATACATACTCCAGTAGTGACAGTACTGACATACTCTGATTGTAATAACTTGTGGTAATTCCATGAAAATGTCTACAATGGGCCAAATTTCAAAATCAATTTAGGCTTTTAGCATCTTGGGTCCAGTAGTTATCAAATGTTCTTAACAGACAGTTTTGGGCACAAAACTTGAATTTTCAGATATTTGATATTTCAAAGCATGATGGTAAAAATTGTGATCTTAAAAGGGTTAGAAAATTGCTGAAATTTATGCTTAACTTAAAGATATGCAGCAGTCCCTTATCCACTGTATTTTGGGGAAATTTAAGGGTGACAAAGATCAACTAAATTATTGTCCCCTCTGTCACAATTTCTATGAACTTTGTTAACTTAATATTATTATTCGTTTTTATTGAATTTGTCTCATACTCCATGTACTCTGTAATAATAACCTTTGACATTGCCCAGAATTATTTCTGCAGATAACTCTTTGTCATTTCTATATTTTCAAAAGCGTTTTTTATATAGTTGCTGATGATCTATCTAATTAATCATTATTTCAATAGAACATCACATGCATTAATTTGTTTGAAAATGGTTGAAACCAATGCCTTTCTAGAAAGCGCCCTCTTGTGTTTTAATGGCTCTTTAAAAAAAAAATGATAACAGGCTTTTTACTTAGTCGTTTGTAATTTTGTATACCTTTCGAGCATGGTGGAGTAATGACTATTAGTTTATAATGTTACTGTCCAGGTTTGGTTACTAAAGTTCAGCCTTACCAAAACTGTACTACCCCTTTAAAATATATAAATTCTCTGACAAATAATGGAAGACAAATAATGAACAAGACAACTCTTATGTTATAGAGAGTTCACTGTAAGACATTTAAGTAATGAAACTGATGTGTCATAAAAAGAATTGCAATTTAAGATTTTCCCGTTGGGACTCGGACTCGGACTCGGACTCGGATGTCCGGGACTCGGGACTCGGATGTCCGGGACTCGGACTCGGACTCGGACTCGGACTCGACTCGGACTCCAGGGACTCGGACTCGGACTCGGACTCGGACAGGGTGGACTCGACTACAGCACTGATAATGGCCATGTGTTTTGAACTGGGCCAGTAAGCGTTACACTGAGGGATTTTCAAGAGATCATGACAAATTGTATTAAAGTCAAAATATTGTTATTAATTTACATCCAAGACCCATAAAAGTATACATTTTTGGAAAGGATATGGTATCAGGATTCCATTTGTGCTGTTTTAAAAACAACTGTACAGGGTGTGTCAAAAGAATGGGCTAAAATATGACGAAAATGAGACAAAAAAAGTACCATTAAAAAATCGCCACTGGAGAAAAATCTTATCCACCTAGTGAAATGTTGTATGCATAATTCAATTAAGCGTGATTGCACCTTTCGTTTGGTATATAATTTGCTATGTTTCATATATGATAATGTAATTTTGTGCAATCATCTTTTTGTACAATATTTAGGTATGCACAATACAAGAGATCATGACAAAATGTACTCCAAGTCAAAGTATCTTTATCCAAACGCGTGAAAACATTGTTAGAAATGATATTGGATGAGGAATCTACTAATATGATGTCAATTTGAAACAACACTATAAGGTGTGTCAACAAATATATGTCAAAATATAACGAAAAGCAAGAGAAGGTTAGATGAGAAAATGTTTCTATTGTATAAAGTTTACGTATGTTTGAGTATCCTTAAAATACAACTTCATACTAGTTTATTATTATTATGTGGTCAAGTTCATACATGAACTTGTCACTTCTGGTAAACTGTTTCTGGGAAATGCCTATAAGATCTATGCTCCCCCAGTCATATTATGCTCATTTCTCTCTCCATGGCTTTCTATTATGCTCTCAAATGTATGCTCCCCTCCTCCTCCACCACCATGCAAAATCGCATAGCCAATCTTGTTTTATTTTGTAGGATAAATCTTTCAAATTGATTCTCAATGGGATCTTTAAGTGGGCACTTGACCTAATTAATTGCATGACCAACTCACAAAAGGCAAAAGAAGTCTTTTGTGTGATTCTACATGCACTTGAATACATGGTATGTGTCCAGGACACAGTCATGCTATTATGCTCCCAAATCTATGCTCCCCTCATCGTATGCTCATTGCTTTCTACATAGCTTTCTATTATGTTCTCAAATTTATGCTCCCCTCCTCATGCTCCCCTCCACCTCCACCGTGCAAAATCGGGTACTTGGTGGTAAGGAATTCAAATTTACATAACAATGACAGATTCAAATTCCTTTTTCTTAATTTAAATCTGTAGTCACCTAAATAGTCTTTACTTTGACCCCAAGTATATTAATGTAGCCTTTGTTTTAAAAGTTTGGCGCTCATTTTAAGTACCATGCATGTTGTACAGATGTAACAGCACCACCTATTTACCGGCCCAGTTCAAAACACATGGCCTAATAAGGTATTAGTAGGTATCCCAGGGTAAGGGACTCGAAACCAACATAGCCCATTTACCAATGTGACTAGAATCATGGGCTCGAACTCTCGTTGGAATGGGAAACGATTAAATCAAATTTCCCTGAAATAATTTAGCTAGAGCATTCCAGCCGCGAAGCTTAAAGGAACTAAAGAATACAACGTACTTTGGCACTTATTCCATAGTTGATGACTTGTAAACTAGGTCTGCCGAAAAAACCCTCCATAGTAGTGATTTTAGGCTAATTTTCTGATGCCAAATCTCACTTAGCAGCCAGTTTACGCCACGCCCACATTTAGGGTCCCAAATCAGCAGCGTGATTGACATGTGATTGACAATTCATTGGCTTACGTCATCTACATAATTTAGATAGGTGTCGTGTACGGGGCGAAGTTCTTTAGATGACGTCACATTTTGGCGATTTAAAAGGGGCGTTCCCAGGACAATTAGATATTTACTAATTACCCAAAAGTTTATTGATTTCATGGGAAATGACTGCCAAATTCTTTTTCTTGAGGAAAAATTACTTATACATGTAGAGAGACTAATTGTGAAAAGTAGGCCATCTAGACGCTGTAGTTCCTTTAATTGGAACTACATTTTGTCTTATTAAATGGGTCAGGCAAACGAGAATATATGATACAGTGAAAAGAGGAAGATGGCTTTGCCCTTGGGGTAGGGGGGGGGGGGCGCAGCGTGATAGTTGGAAAAGAAAACAAAATGTGTTACGTATTATACATTTCTTTACGAATTATTTTAGACCAAACAAATTATGATGGAGGGGACTCGAGGTGCCATTACAATAATTCTGACGGGCAAATTACCCCGTAGCCTTCCTGAACTACGCCACTGATGAAGTAGCTAGCCTGCGCACGTGTCTCACAATTGAAAATGCTTGTTAAAATCACCTGAGATTTTGATTGTGTGTTTACTCACCGTCAGGCTACTTTCAAAAGGTAAAGAGAAGCCGGGAATAATAGCATTCGTGAGACGGTAATCCCTGCTAGGTGTGATTATGGTTCGACTACTATACTGAGAATTAACCGGGACAACCTGGGGGGGGGGGGGGGGGGGGGGGGGGGGAGAAAAGAATCGGTGGAGGCAGGGTAGCCCCCCCCCCCCCCCCGCCCCATTTACCCCACCCCCCGGTGTGAAAATAATTGATAATAATGAGCGCATAACACATAGCATGATTAAACATGTCCTTATGCGCTATAGAGATCAACGATATAAACAAGAAAAGAAGATCATACTGGGTTCCAAAAAAAAACAAACAAAAACAAACACGCACACACCAACATGACCGAAGACAACAGCAATTGCCCTCCACTTTTGCAGTAGCATAATAAATAAAATAAAAAGAAAATTGATGCCATTTGTATTTTTGGTTTATATAATTATACGGATTGCAACCTCTCATGTTACGCATGTATGCCCCCACTTAGTTCCCTACCCCCCCCCCCCCCCCCCCCCTTCCACAGCCGTCTAACTGCGAAGACTCTGGGTACGCCACGGATCGGTTGGCAGCGAAATGGCACGTAACGCCCTCGCCGCTCAACAAAAAAGAGAAGAGGAAGAAGAGAAGAAAAGAGAAGAAGTATTGAGGAATCACAGATCATGTTGTGATGTTATCCGCTGAATAGCGAACCGAGTCAAGCAAAGTAAAGCGATTGTGAGAAGAGTTGAGAAAATCTCTATTTGTCATGTCTTTGACAAAGAGCTCCATGCGACTATAACCATATAAAGGTTTAATTAATTTGCTTTTCATACCCAAGGCAGTTCTATCACCTCTCGACAATAGCACCCCTTTTTTTGGCGAGCCAGGTATTGGTTGGTTGTGATTGTTGTTGTGGAGATCGAGTCGGAGGTGTCTGATTGAATGAAGCAAATAAACAACACTGGGAGACATACTTATTCAATTCTATCTAGTCATGCTCAGTGGCTTTATAGCGTGGACGGACTGTTGGGGTTGGGGTTGGGGTTGGGGGGGGGGGGGGCGGAATGATAGTTATTTGGGGCACACCTTATTGTATTTTTGTATTTTTCAAATATTTTCCCTTAAATGTTTCTGATTGATTTGGGCAAATTATTGGAGGCACCTGCCCCCGTGCCCCCCCCCCCCCCCCCCCCCCCGCTGCTACGCCACTGGTGGACGTAGCTATAATGTAGTATGAGGTGAAAACGGTGCAAGGGGACAAAATGTCCCCCACGCCACCCGCCTTCTGCATGCACTGCTTACAAATCAACTTTCTGACTAAGTTAATTAAGACACAGTCGTGATCAAATTATTGCTTCTTCAAAATGTGTGCACGCGCGTAGAACAAAAAATAGTCCTCGCCAAACTATACGATCATGTTCAGCGTACCTGTACTCCAAAATAATACACAAACCTCTACCTTTGGTATATATATACTTCTTATTTCCACCTGTAGAAGTAGATTTATAAAAAAAATATTAAAAAAACTCTCTGAAAAAGTAATGCAGACTTGTATAAGGTTGCTAGGAAGTACTAACATCATAAGGTCTGGGGTTCGATTCCCAGGTGGCGCCCAATTGCTTGCTCATCTTTCGTTCAATTAATTTGGTCAGACTCCATTTACGTGTGAATTTATTTTCAACAGCTGTATATCAATTAGGTGAATCCCAAGCATATTTTCCGTATAGTGTATAATTATCTTATCATTCGGGCTTTTGCAAGGCAGGTATAACTTCTGACTTTAGCACGAGTATCGATGAGGGGTTTCTGAGAAAGAAAGAACGACGTACATCAAAAGGTTTTAGCTCTGGGGTGAAACGATCCTGAGGTCTCGGATTCAATTCCCGGTGAATCCATGCAGTTTTCGTCGCCCATTTTCCATTCCATTTATTGCCGGTCACTTTATCTTATGTTCTTATATTTTACATAAATATGCTGCTCCGCTTGTTGGACACCTCCCCCCCCCCCCCCCCCTCCCCCCGGCCCCAAGCCCCATAAATATATACAAAATTACATAGTAAGACACTAATTATGACGGAATGGTTGACTTTCGCAACCAAACGTGTAGAGATAAATCATCGAAGACATATTTGTTGTATTTATTATAGTTTCATTTCATGTTCGGTTCACATGCAATACCCCCCCACCCCCCCCCCTCCCCCAGTCCCACAAATAATGCATAATTCGGCGAAAACGACACACTGTGTGAAATTGATGTTTGGCATGGGCGTTATGTTACATCATGTTAATTGCTTTGCAACTTGCATGCATGTCCATCATTATGACGAATCGAAAAAGTGAGAGTGCTGGGGGTAAATGGTGATGAGGGGGTCGTTTTGTTTGCTCCTCCCCGTTGTCCGTTATTGTCCGGAGACCCTATCGATCCAGCCATAACAAAGGCCGCCGCACTCCTAAATGGTCAAGACGCTACAAAGAGATGGCCAGCGACTTCTGACCAAGTGTGTATATAACTGTTACTAAAATCCGCGGATGTGTGCATACACAAACGTCTAAATATATATAACTGCGACCACCCCGTGCCAGTCATTTATTTTTTCAGACTTTGTTAACTTTTTCGACTAAGTAAACTTCTTGTCAAAATTTTCCAGACTATGTACACTTTTCAGACTTTGCTGACGAAACTTCAGACGTTGTAAACTGATGTTTGACGGGGAGCGGGACGGTGGTTGATTTTCTTGAAGAGTTTTCATTACGTTGCTCATACTTGCTCACTCGATTTTAGCATGGATGTACTGCCTTGATTTTGCTCCTTATTAATCATCGTCAAGGGCGACAGGGTCGGATAAGCCAAAGGTAAGTCCTTCTCATATAACAACTTGTTTTTTTGCTGCATTTCATGTCAATATGGAAAGTATATATTACTTTTGTTTTTTGTTGATGTATTTATAAAATGTAAATAGCACACTCGTTTTTATTTCGATGTCATTTAAAAATATTATTACGTTGAATTGTATGCTAATTATGATCGTTTATACACAATACCACCGTCATGACTGTTACACCAGGGATATGGGATATGGGACTCATACTTCCATGGTTACACTGTTTAGATTAACAATTTAGGTACAATGAAACTAAATTTCAATATGTTTGTTGCATGTATTAATGTGATTATCACAATCATTTTCCACAACGGTACAATAATTATTTGTCTTGGTTAGATAAGTGTGTATTTCGTTTTGAATTTCAATTATTTTAAAGGGGAAAAAAAGGGGAGAATATGGGCTATGCCGAGAATCGAACCGGACACCTCTATGTGAGTTAGCATGGGCTTTAAATTATGGCGGAGTTTCCCCAGAAACCATTGTCAATGGCAATGCTCATATTGTTTTTAAAGCAATTATAATATTCTTAACATAATATATTTACTTCCTTGAAACCCGTTTACAAATGTATACTACGGTATGCAGCCTCTGCATGGTAATTCATCGATTAGTGGTTTGCATCGTTTGGCACTACCCCTTTCTATAAATAGATAACTTCGATTTTCTGGCATTCCGTTGTGATGTATACCAACTAGAAGCGTCTTTGGTAAACAGATCTGTGATAATTTGTTAAGAAGAGAGATAAGGATTCACACTTTCTCCAGATAACTAACTTTGACAATGAAATAACGTAAAATATTATGACAATGACTTTAATAATGTTTATCCTTTGATCATCATGGTATTCTAGAGAATTTGATAATTTTTGCTATTTCAATTAAATTTATTCTTCCACATTTTAAAAAGATATTACACAAATGCATGCAAATGAGTTAAATGTTTTCACCTTGCTTACTGTTACCGTGGTTTCTGCATATCCATGTCATGATTTCCTCGTATAAGTAAAAATGGAAACAATCAATATTTTTAGACTACTTGTTTTGATTGACCAATGGAGGCTGATATGTTTTCCAACAGTACATGTTTATGAAAATTAAACGCCACATGAGCGAGCACGAACAACAACGACTTATATATATATATGTGACTACTGACATAGCAGCATACTCAACAACAGTGGTTACATAAACCACTTGGATTTACATCTAATGTAGTATAATGAACATGATAATTTGGAAAATAGTGTATTTTGGAGCCCCGAATATTGTGATTTATTTAAGGAAGAAAAAAAAAGTATTTACGTATTGTCTTTCACATCTCTTTGGCAAAATATATGCACATTTCATTGTTACTTATTTTCCCGGTCAATTTAATTTGATTTTCTTTTCAATTCAGTCTACGAAAAAACTCCGGATTATTCAGAAAGACCAGGGCCATATTGAAGAAATAATTTTAGTTACAATCGATTGTATTTAAAGTTATTATTAATTGCAAGTCAGATCATGTGACCAAATGAGCAAATCTGATCGGTTAAAAAATGCATATTTTTCTTACTTCTAATTAATTGCAACTTTACCATTGCTTGCAAGCAACTATTTCTGCAACCGGGCCAAACAGAGGCTTGACATGATGGAATACAACAATTATGTTGTTTATTCGCTGACCTTATTTTAATACTTATATGAGATATTCGATGTATATTGTACACTGAGCCACTGATCTCCTCAAAGTACGACATTTCCCCCGCAATCATTGTTGTCCAAAAAATAATTAACATTTTCTCACCGATTCTTAAGATGAGATTACACCGTTAATAAACCACTTCAAATTGGATTGAAGAATACTGTAAGATGATTTGGTGGAGATTATCACACGTCGGTTTGACTTCAATAAATGAAATCGCACGCACTTATCGTTTATGAGTTTGTTGAACGCTCGGAGGGGAAGCTATCGCGGGGAGGGGGGGGGGGGGGGGGGGGGCAAAGGGGACATTATTAGCCCCTACAAACAAACATCCACATCCACATGCACATACGCATACGCACGTTGCAATTTTTTACCCCCAACACACTCACACACCATGGGCCTGGAAATTTATAAAGAAATGCATATAACAATATTCGGCCATAGGCTGCCCCTCTCGTGGGTCGGTTGCTTTTTACAGATATTGTGTTCAATCAAATATGATTATTTACGTCTGGGACTCTCCTTTATCGTCACCGACCGATAGACGCAGCCAAGGTTCGAACCCGGTCCGATTAGTGCGAAGAGCGGAGCTCTGACCACTAAACCAGATCCCCCTCCTCTCTCATTGGAACTCCCTCACCCCCTGCTCCCAAGTTTGGGGTTCAGCATAGCAACGTACGCCACTGAAATCACACACAATTACATCAGGTTTTAATAACCGCACATTGTCATGATTTTGCAGATTCATGCCGGCCTCTCATGATCTAAGCACTATCTCCATAGACAGAGTCACGTTGTTTTTATATCATCTAACATTTTACCAGCTTCATCTTCCACTGAGAACATTATCCAAGGAAGACGTGTTACAGGCACGACTTATGAGCTTGTCAGATGATGAGTTATAATGTAATATGTTCGAATTATATATGTATAGCGCCTAATGTGGAACAGTATATACCGCTTTACACTGCTTTAGGATACAAAGCCATCTAATCCCGCACACAACGTCTGCACCATCTCCACTCCCTGGGGACTATTCCCTCCAAGCGCGGCCCGTTGGCATTGAGAAGATCATTCAAACAAAGGCTTTCAACTCCCACCGGGTTATAATAGATAAATTGTCAACATTATTGAAGATTTTTAAATGAAACATTACCATTGGAATGTTAAAAGTTGATTTGTGTACGTAAGAAATAAACATGAAATATATTCTGTTTAGATATTGATATATGTATTTTCAATATTGACCTGCCAAAGTTTCAAACGATGGTCTGATCCTCATTACAATTTAAAATCACCTTAGGGCCTGCTCATTCTATGCTCATTGTAAAATCATGGATTTAACTGAAGTGTTTATAGGAAATGAATAACCAGGTTCGGCACTTTAGAATTGCTGAGTGGACGGTCTACAAAGTAATTCAGGCCTCCCGGTATTATTCACGGAAAGAAAGAGAAACTAGTGAATTGTTCTTTTCGTTTCAATTGCTCAGTGTCTGTAACAGTGGGGTTACATATGCGGGCGCAGAGAAAAATATAGAATGGGGGAGGGGTGGGGGGGGGGGGGGTTATAAAGGAAAATAGGAAGAAGAAGAGGAGGAGGAAAGAAAGAAATTGCTTCATGTATTGCTTTCTTTAGTCTTCTCACGGTGGGAATTATTAGATAGCAGCGTTTGAGGTTGACATTACGAATTTTAACAGGGGGGCAAATCACGTCCTATTAGTCACACCCCTAAATGGCTAAGAAACACTTCTATTATCAGTAGCGAAGCATGATAAATGGTTTTGTTGGTGTGTTCGCACAACTGAGTCGGTCTGCAGGCATTGTGGTCCATTGTCTTCCTGACAATGCTTTGTCGGTGTGTCTTCCTGACAATGCTTTGTCGGTGCTTCTCTTTACAAGTCTCTCCATCAACGTATTGATAGTACTCAGGGGCGGATCTAGCTTTTTGCTAAGGGGGGGGGTTGACCCAATGACGATGCGGAGCATCGTCCATGAGCCGCGAAGCGGCGAATTTTTTTTGCTATTTTGAACCCCAGTAAGTGATTTTTTTTCACTTTTTCCCCCACTTTTTTCACTGATACATTTTCACTTGGCAGCCCAAGGGGGGGGGGGGGGGGGGGGTTAAACCCCCTAAACCCCCCCTATATCCGCCACTGGTACTGTACTTCTCGCACGTGACATTTTCAAGTACCGTATAGTGTCGGGGATCGATAGAAATGAGAAATTAGACATAATTTATATTACAACAAAACTTACTTTGGCATGGTCAATCGGAACACCTTGCCATGTTAATAGGGTGTTCGAGGCCAGAACATCATAAAGACCGAGCTATACACAGGATGAATTAAAACTTGAATGTTATTAACATGATGGGCGTTGTGTAGAAAGTACATTATATATTCGATATAATATTTTTGATTAAGGCAAAGCGGGGATAATCTGCAAAGGTGACAAAGAAGAGATCGAGAGTGATACCCCCGGCCATGCACATGATAAAGGAATAACCCGTTGAGTAAATTAAAAATGAATAGCGTTATCATATTCATTATCCGTTTCCCCCACATAACATGATTGGAGGATACACACCATTTCAACAAAAAGAAGTTAAGTAGCATATAAAGAAGACACATTAACCTTTTTCGTATCCGTTATGATTGTAAGTTATTATTTCATTTGTATCACACCGTGCAGAATGAGACGGATGCCGATGCTACATCGCACATCATTGTCGCTAGTTGTATCTCTAGTGCTGGTGATCGTCACGCATCGTCTGAATGAGGTCTTGGGGTGCTCCGAGGCCGAGGTCCAACTAAACAACGATGGTCAGCTCTACGTCATCTCCTCGCCGTTCTTCCCGGAGAACTACCCCGCCGATATCGACTGCGTCTACCACATGGTAGCCCCTGCCGGTGAGTTTCGACGATAGCTTTTACATCATCATCGTCGTCATCATCATCATCATTATCATCATCTGATATCATCATCATCCTCACAAATATCATCAACAACAAAAACAACAACAGCATAATTGTTATAACCACCAACAAAATTACCGTCATTCTCATCATCATAAAAATCATCATCACCATCACATGACCACCTTATCACCACCATGCACCACCACCACCACTACCACCACCACCACCACCATCACCACAACCGCCACCACCACCACCACCACCACCACCTTCATCATATTTATAATCATCATCACTACTAAATTCGCTATCACTGCAAGAGTCAGAAATAACTAGTTATGAATATGACTTTTATATGAATATGACTTCCTATTCGATTGTTAAAAAAAATTACAAGATGTCCTTGTAATTACCAAAATCGTAAATAGTCATGGCCTACATGTGTTTTTTTGTTTGTTTGCAGATCGGCGAGTGCGAATCTACTTCAGCTCGTTCATCCTGGAGAACGCGAACGATTTCAACCTGTGCGTCTACGACAACCTGGAGATCCACGATGGTGACTCGACCTCCGCGTCGAGCTTGGGCAAGTTCTGCGGTCGGGAGAACCCGCCCACCCTGGTCAGCACCGGGCCCGAACTCTACATCGTGTTCCACAGCGACTCGTCCATACAGAAGGGCGGGTTCCGGGCGGAGATCACCGATGTCGCACTCGATTATGTTGGTACGTAACACCTTTAAATTGCAGTCAGACCTGCTCTTGCATGTAACCACCTGTCTATACAGATCACCTGCATAATAAAGATCACTACTCTCGTGTCTCTTTAATAATGATAGTTTAATTGGAAACGAACCTGTGTATAAATACCACCTGCAAGACTGCCCCTGCTCCATATAATCGGGAGTCACTGCCCCCCTGTCAATGCTTTCATTGTGAAAAGTTGCAATATTTTTTTAATAGTAATTTTCATTATTGATATAAAGTGTTATACCTTTTTTATTTTTCATTTTATCTTGAGTTAATACAAACTAGCTAAAAGAAAATAGCCTGTCGACGAAAACGCATGCAACCGACAACAAATCTGTATAACAGTGATGGACAAAAAGCCCTTGCAAGTCATTGGCTCTTCAGATTTCCTTGCTGCATTTTGACAATTGCAATTATTGCTTGATCATTTATTGAAACGGAGATACGAATTAAATTAATATAAATACTTATGTATGTGTTGTAATAATAATGTACGTATACTACCATCTTACTATTATTATTATTTTTTTTTCATGATTAAAGGTTTTGGAAATCAAATATTTGAAAGATATTAAATGAAATTAAACTTTATTTACCCGACTATCGCAGAGCCGGTTCCGACCCCGTCCCACGCTTCGTGTTTCGCCACCTACACCGAGAGACGTGGGGTGTTCTACTCACCCAGCTTCCCAGATTACTATGGCAACGACGAGGAGTGTGCCTATATCATCACCAGCGCCACAGCAGACAATACCATCATGGTGAGTTTGTTTAAGAACAGAATAATCATGGAATTAAACAAGTAAGCAAATAATTTGTATTGTGACAATGCTATCTAAAGATACATAGAAAGACAAATGTTTTACCAGATTATAGCCATCAAAATTGTGACTGTGGTCACATTGTCATACAATCAGAGATGTCGATTTGTTCCTATTATAAATGCGCACAAAAGACAAGACAAGTGTTTATTTAATGAACTGTAGACAATTTACTTCTATCTGATTTCCAATAAACATAAGATCAATAAGCTAATCATGTAAGCTTAGCTAAAGAACTGGCCGGGTCAAGTATATTCTTGCCATTTTAAATTTTCATTCGGAGGGCTAACCGAAGTTTCCCTTTTCACCGCAATGCGCTCTAGATACGTTTTCCGTCGTTTGATATGGAGTCATCCGATAACTGTGTGTATGATTACGTAGAGGTGCGTGACGGGCAGACCGAGAGCAGTTCTTTGTTGTTTCGCTACTGCGGATCAAGACTTCCAGATGAAACGGTGAGTTGTAGCAAATGTTGCAGCTGATTAGTTACTCCTGAAAATAGATAATGTTTGCGTCAATACCCCTACCCAGCTAGCCACCTGACGTTGGGCCGATGTCGGAATTTGGTTGCCGGATGTCGGCATATCGCCGTTGGCTCGAGGTTAAAATGTCCGCCAGCCCAACATCGTCACGACGTTATTTTTGTGATATATTGGCATAACGTAATTTTCCGACAATGGCCCAACATCATCTCATGACATGATGTTGGGCCATTGTCGGAAAATGACCTTATGCCAATATATCACAAAAATGACGTCGTGACGATGTTGGGTTGGCGGACATTTTAACCTCGAGCCAACGGCGATATGCCGACATCCGGCATCCAAATTCCGACATCGGCCCAACGTCAGGTGGCTAGCCGGGTAGTTACCTATAAAGAGCGATATATTGTCATTCCGTCACCGTATTTATACCGAGTCCGAAGGCTTCGAGCTGAACAGTAAGTATCAAACATAATTATTCATCTTAAATCCTAAAACCTAAAACGAGAAGCTTTACGGCCAACTAGTTTTCTTTCACCTCGTACAATCTTTATAAGACAACGCAGAGGTGTGCGCCAGACAGGCTGCAAGCAGTGCCAATTATTATTCCCTCCGTGGATCAAACATTTGAACGAAACGGGACAAAACAGCATAGAAAATGAATTTAACGACTAGGTGCTAGGTTAATGGAAAAGATGACAATGTTTCATATCAACCTCTGTATTATACGGACATCATCATCAGTGTTAAACTGTCTCACTCAGCTCTGTCCACATCTTCTTCAGATTTCATCGACGGGGCCCACTATCTTTGTTCGATTCCACTCAGACTCGTCGGAAATCTATACAATTATGCGTCTGTATTCATGTATATCCTATATAGAAAAAGTTCAAAATTAACCATAATAATCATATCCATGATCTGTTTTAGATCTCGTCCACCGGTCCCGCCATATTTGTTCGGTTCCGCTCAGACTCGTCAGGAGTATACAAGGGTTTCTACGCAGAGTTCGCTGACTCCGATACGGGGTTCCAAGACAACGGTGGTTCGAGCGTGCCAAATCAAATATCAGGTATAGGCCTACATCAAAATCACTATTTATCTCTTTCCTCGAATACCTTTTTAACATCTTGATGCTCAGAGAAGCAACATTATTTTGACCTCTTTTAACGTCAGATAATTATATTGCCGTCTATCATAACTGCCAACAGTGGTTTTCATCATGTTTACTAAAAATGTCGCACATTTTGAGAACGGTTCGTTAAGTCAATATAGTCTCTGCCTACATAATAACAAGTTATAGCAACCATTTTAGCAAGCTATAAATTAAAAAAAGGTTGTTTCTTTGCCAAAGAGACGACTGTCTTGTATGTCATGAAGACAGTTATTTTGTTAAGTTTGAAATAACTTCTGTTTGTATACGGCTGTACCTCCGAAATGATTATTATAAGTTACATGAAATGAAGGCGGAAAAGAGAGTCAACTTCATGCAGAGTAGCCCTAGGCCCATTGGCGTATAGGGGGCCAGGGGCGGGACAGTCTGCCCCCAGTCTGCCACCTCTTCTAAATTAGGGAAGTGGCTTTACTACGGCTGACCCGGGGATCCAATCCGCTTGGGAACCTCCACTTCCCTGAGACCAACTAACATACTGCTTAGTTATTGTATGGTTCATGATATTGTTCAAGATATATTTATGTTTTTTTCTTTTTATGTTGTAGTGTGCGATCTATCTCACGCCGTGCTGACGGAGAAAGGCGGTACCATCGTGTCGCATGAGGCTTACCCGGATGCTGGCTACGACAGCTCCCAGTATTGCACCGTCTCTATCATCGGCTCCAGGCCAAACCAGCGAATATTCTTCGATCTCATTTCTAACGAGCTACCAACTTGTAAGTTTGCTTTTATCGTTGTTGTCCATATTGTTGTTTTTGTTGTTTATTTGGTGTTTATATGGATTTGGAGCTTACAAGTTCCCGGATGTTGGCTACGACAGCTCCCAATATTGCACCGTCTCTATCATCGGATCAAGGCCAAACCAGCGAATCTTGTTCGATTTCATCGCTAACGACCTACCGACTCGTAAATTTTTTTTTTTTAAATTATTGCTATTGTAAACAAAAAAAATTACAAAATGTAAGTTTTGTTATAGTCCTAAAATAGTAAGGATTGTAGTCTTCATTAACATGAGGTTTTTATTTGTTTTTGTTCCAGCGGGAGATTGCGGTGCAAGCGGAGACTACCTACAGTTACTAGATGGAGATGCCAGTGTACAAAACTCACAAACTTTGGGATACTTTTGTGGCAACGACGTGGGACGGTTTTCAACGGAAAATTCCTTCGCGGTGATCCGATTCATCACGGATAGTGTACCGAACTCGGATCTATCTGGCTTCCAACTCGTCTACGCAATCTATTACGAAGGTAAGGCAACATCCGCCAACCCTTATAGATATATAGAACCCCCCTTCTCATCCGCGGTGATCCGATTCATCACGGATAATGTACCAAACTCGGATCTATCCGGCTTCCAACTCGTCTACGCGATCTATTACCAAGGCACACTCCCTTTTAGATTTACCACACCCTATGGGCGTACTATAGGGTCAACTAAAAAAAGAGCAAAATGAGAAATAAATAAAAACAGATGAAAGGTAATCTTCAATCAAGGTCCTTACCTTACTTAATCTATCCCGTCGCTTAACCATGCTAAATGGCCACAGGGGCGCAATTGCACTGGTGCCATGGCAACCAACTACCTTTATCATTCTCTGTCTTTGGCACCTCTCAAGGAACACTAACATTAATTATATAATTATATTATTCTATTTTACTTTCTTTTAAATGTAATTTGTATGACAATAAACAATTGTATTTATTACATACAATGTATATATTTGTTCAGATGACGTGGAATGCGAGAGCGGTGACTGGCATTGTGATAACAGCCGCTGCATCGACAGGGGTTTGGTGTGCGACGGCTTCGACCACTGCCGCGATGGTTCGGATGAAGAGAGGGGATGCGGTAAGTCTCCTTCGGCCGGTGATTCCGTTCGTTGTTTTCGTTCTTTTATTCAACCATGAAAATCAATAAGCATAATTATAAATCACCATAGTCATACAATGATCAATATGGTCAGGCTATGTACCCTTAGCATAGGTTATTGTAGGGGCCTTTGTGAGTCGTACGTAGACGGTTACGTTTGATTCAAATTCAGATTTAAAGTCAGTCTTAAAATTAATGCTGTTGTATGCTTTATGAAATTGCTGAAACGTTTTTTTTTTTAGGTGCATACAATTAAAATAATCATAAATTCGATATCATATACATTTTAAGCAGAACACAAATATAAGTCATTATTTAAAATAAATATTAAAACAACTTATACATGTTTAGATGCTTGTGATACTGCTGAAACGTTTTCTTAAAAAATCATCATACGGTGTGTTTGTGTTGTCAGGATTGCACTATTTCTACATTTGCTATGTTTTCTATATTATCGAGAAGACTTCAAGCTCTTAATTGTAACATTTCGTAAAACAGAGCGTCCGTCTGGTAACGCGTGGATCATTGCGGTGGGAGTCAGCGCGGGCATCATCATTCTCGTCATCATTGCCGGCTGCGTATGGTACAAGTTATCGAACAGGAAGGCGGAACGGAACCCAGACTACGATACGACCACAACATCGGGAACACTCACAAGGTAAGACATTTTAATTTACTATACGGTCCATCCTATAAAGATATTGTTATTCTAATACATTTTTATACATTATTATTTCATTACAAAGTCATGTTAGTTGCCTTGTAACATTAACATTCATAATGTTCTTTTTAAAAATATAAATTTCATTGCATTGTTTAGAACATTATTTCGTAATCATGGTGTATTATTTAAAATGGTAGTTTTGTTAATGATGTTCTTTTATTTCAACATTCCTTCATTCATTCATCCATTCATTCATTCATTCATTTATTCATTCATTCATTCATTCATTCATTCATTCATTCATTCATTCATTCATTCATTCATTCATTCATTCATTCATTCATTCATTCATTCATTCATTCAACATTCCTTTATTCAACATTCCTTTATTCATTCATTCATTCATTCATTCATTCATTCATTCATTCATTCATTCATTCATTCATTCATTCATTCATTCATTCATTCATTCATTCATTCATTCATTCATTTATTTTATTCATTCATTCACTACCAGGAGAGATTCGAGCCTCCCACCGACTAGAACTCTCAGCGCATTTACCATCACCAGGGAAAACCCACAACAGCTGGCCTCTCTAAACACCGACGACCTACCGCCAAGATACAGCAGTCTCGACACCGACAAGGGACCCGCTAATCACGACACCCCCATCGAAATGGACGACGCATCACGTCGAGATTCAGCAGCAACATCCCCGCCACCATCGTACCTCGAGATCGGAAGGCGTGGCTCGAAGGTGGGCGACGTCGGGTTCGCACAGAGAAAGAATTCAAAGAAGAACAAGTTAAAACCGATCGCGAGAAAACCGTCATCGGAGGGCACGGATACTACTAATACGAGTAGTGTCATTGATGTGGACGCTTTACCCACGGGACGGAGAAATATTCTTCCGCCGATAAAAAACGATGACATGGACGATGATACGTGATGGTATTAGGGCGACCAATCACCCAAAACAATATACAATTATTTCATAACTTTAATATATTTCACCATGTTCCATGCGGAAGTAAAAATTATTAATACACATGTTTTTTAGAAATTTGTAGCCTCTTGTTGATATAAGATTTTATTACATTTTGACTGACCTAGAAGCATATTCGAGCGAATTCTTTCTTTGGAAATTAGCGAAAAGTGACAAAGTGATAAAAAGTGCAAAGATAAACATAACAATAAACACATTTCCAAAACTTTTAATTCCAAGTACTACCTACTAGGTAGATCTATATATATGAGGGTATAGTTAAATTAGGTTTTACTCTGCGTACAAAATAACAACTTTTGTTTGAGTTTGGAAACTATAATTTTAGTGTCACTCTTTAATTTGAATGACGTTATGTCTTAAATGACAATCATATATTTTTTGAAAATATTTTATTTCTAAATTTGAACCACAATTAAAAGTATACTTAATAATAGTTTGAATGAATGAATGTGCAATTTAATAATGATGATGCATTTAAAAGGATTACTGAATTCAGTTGAGGCAGAGTTTTTAGCTCAACTATAAATATACATGAATGAAATGTCTGTATTAAAGTGCCATACAATCAGTGTTAGAAAAAAAAGTTAATGTTTTTTTAATTGTTTATAAACAAATGTATATTTGACGAAAGGATTATATGTCCTGATAATAAAATTATGTACAAAAAGTTTAATATTTCAATGTTTGATTTATTCTAAATTCTCATGAGTATTCAACACAAACACCCATACACACACACACATAAACAAACAAATACACACGCACAAATACGCACGCACACACACACACACACTAGTACCTTCTTGAACACACATACACTCATTCATATACATGTATGCACATCGTCATGAGCAGTTACACACACACACACACACACACACACACACACACACACACACACACACACACACACACACACACACACACACACACACACACACACACACACACGCACACACGCACACACGCACACACGCACACACGCACACACGCACACACGCACACACACACACACACACACACACACACACACACACAAACACACGCACGCACACACGCACACACACACACACACACACACACACACACACACAAACACACGCACGCACACACGCACACACACACACACACACACACACACACACATACACACACACACACACACACACACACACACACACACGATATACACACACATATATAATTTTCTAGTTTGAGAGCCAACAAGTTTGAGCGTTTGATTCTTGCTGATTCAAACAAAAACAATCAACTAGTCAAAAACTACTTTGGGTTATGAAAGTGATGAAAATTTAGTCTCGCAAAACTAAAAAAATGTCACTGGAGTTTTTTTTAGCTGCGCATATTAATATCGCGTCAGATTGCAAGTTTGGTGCATTTGTGTGTGTAGCCTCGATGTATCATGTACAATAGAACATTGTTATACAGGATGGCCCAAACAAAACGGAACGGGGCACTTCCCAAAATAAAGTAACAAAATGAACATGCCCATCGGATAGGGTGTCTTTTCCAATGAAAAACGATACCAAGAATAGTCATTTTGGTCGTGTAGTTTTGTTTAGGGCGCTCTGAGTGACACCATGTCACGTTCCCATACCCAGCTAGCCACCTGACGTCGTGCCAACGTTGGGACGATGTCATTTTCGTTGTAAGGGGACGTTGGGCCAACATGCGACATGCGATGTCACCGAGACGTTAAAATGTCCGCCAGCCCAACATCAGCTCGGTGTCTTTTTTTAATGCTGGCCCAACGTCATTTAGCGATTTCGGCCCAACATCAATTATTGACAATGGCCCAATGTCAGTTCTAACGTAGGCCCAACATCGATTCCTGACGGTGAGAGAACATCAAGTTTTGACGTCGGCCCGACGTTAAAATGTCCGCCAGCCCAACATTGTCCCAACATCATTTTGTGATGTCGGGCAAATGTCAATTTCCGACAATGGCCCAACACCGAATCATGACATAGGACAGATATCAAATTCTGATGTGGGCTCGACGTTAAAATGTCCGCCAGACCAACATCGTCACTACGTCATTTTGTGATATTGGCATAACGTCAATTTTCGACAAGGGCCCAACATCAACTAATGACATTGGATCAACATAACATTATGATGTCGGCTCGCGGTTAAAATGTCCACTAGCCCAACATTGTCACGACATCATTCTGTGATGTTGAGCCAACGTCAATTTCCGACAATGGCCCAACACCGAATCCAGACATAGGACAGATATCAAATTCTGATGTGGGCTCGACGTTAAAATGTCCGCCAGCCCAACATCGTCACTATGTCATTTTGTGATATTGGCATAATGTCAATTTCCGACAATGGCCCAACATCAACTCATGACATTGGACCAACATAACATTATGATGTCGGCCCGACATTAAAATGTCCGCCAGCCCGACATTAGCCCAACGTTATTTTTTATTGTTGGCCCAACATCAAATCTTGACGTTTGCCCAACATCAAATCTTGACGTTCGCCCGACGTTTGAATGTCCACTAACCCAACATTGGCCCAACGTCATTTTCTGATGCTGGACCAAGATCACAATTTGACAATGGCCCAATGTCAAATGGCCAACGTAGGACCAACATCAAAAACGTAAAAAGAAATGTGAAGACATGCATAGATTCCACGTTTGCTCCATGTACTTTGTTTAACCTTTACACACATTCATAAATCATAATTCTATTCTATTCATATCCTATTCCTACACCTATTGCCTAATCCTAACCTATCGTCCTATCGTCCTACAAACACAGGTCGCAATCGGTATAATATATATACACCTCTTCTTAGCATGTATGTTTTGTAATGGTTAGTAATTTCAGAGCGTTGAATCTGAAATAATCCACCTTCAAATCATATTCATAACACTATTTACATGTGTTATTTATAGGCTATTCTTATATATCTTTATAAATTATATACAGCAGCAAGGACATGACAAAAGTATATTTTTTAATATAAATGATTCCAAAAATCGAAAATTTCATTTCACTTACGATCGCTTATAATCGATCATGAATTGCCCGATAGCAATATTTTTTTTCTTTACTTTTGAATTACTAATGTTTGTAATCGATTAAACGAAATTCAATTCATTATAGATTCTCAAAGCAAGTTAACCAAAATATTATAAGTACCCAGCTAGCTAACTGACATCGGACCGGTGTCGGCAGGTCGTCGGCAAGATCGTGGTCGGCAAACAGACGTCGCGCCAACATTTCGCCAACGTAGAATTTAAGTTTGAGGTTTTGGAAATTAAATAAGTCGGAAAATGGTTGTAGTTGAATGTCGTACCGATGTCATTAAGCTGACGAAAAAATACGTCTCAAATAAAACGTCGCGCTAAAATCGCACCAATGCCGAAACTGATACCAATTTAAGAGCTCGATAGAGTGTTGTAATATTAATGTTGGGCCGATGTCAATAAACCAACATGAATATGACGTTGGGCCAATGTTGTACCGAAGTCGGAATATATCATTTTAAGAGGTGTCGGGCGGATGTTATTAATTGGACATCAATATGACATCACAAATATGACGTCAAGCCGATATCGCGCCGATGTCAGAATTGGCAGCAATGACACAAGTCGGCAAATAGTCATGAAATCGATGTTCAGCCGATGTCAATATTCTGACATGAATATGTCATCTCCAATATGACGTCGGGATAATTTCGCGCCGATGTTGGAACTGGTAGCAATTAAAGAGGTCGGTAAATGGTTGTAACATTGATGTCGGACCAATGTTTTTTATTGGACATCCATATGACATCTCAATTATGACGCCAAAGCGATATCCTGCCGATGTCATAAATGGCACCAATGTAACTAATCATTAAATAGTCATTAAATGGATGTTGTGCCGATGTCAATAATTCGACATGAATATGACATCTCAAATATAAAATCGGCCTTCTATCGCCCCGATGTTGGAACTGGTAGTAATTTAAGAGGTCGGTAAAACGTTGTGACATTTATGTTGGGCCAATGTTATTAATTAAACATAAATATGACAACTCAAATACAACTTTGGGCCTATACCGCACAGATGTCGGAATTTATAGCAATTTTAAAGGTCGGTGAAAGGTTGTTAAATAGATGTCGGGCGGATGTCATTACTCCTACATAAATATGACATCTCTATTAAGACGTCAGTCCGATATTGTGATGATGTGTTGGATCTGGTAGCAATTTAAGAGGTCGGTACATGGTTGTGAAATTGATGTCGGGCCAATGTTTTTATTTGGACCTCAATATGATATCTCAATTATATCGTCACACCGATATCTTGCCGATGTCAGAATTGGCAGCAATAAAACAAGTAGGGAAATGGTCATCAAATCGATGTTGCGCCCATGTCAATACTGCGACATGAATATATGAGACCCCAGATTTTATGTCGGTCCGATATTGTGCCGATGTTAGAACTTGTTAGCAATTTAATAGTTCTGTAAATGGTGTTTAGTTTGATGTCAGCCCGATGTAATTTATTAGACATCTATACTATGACGGCAAACATATATTCCGTCCAAGACAGAACCTTCAGCAACGGAACAAGTCGGCAAATGGTAAAATTAATGTCCTGCCATTAATCCGTCATAAATATGACATCTAAAATATGGCGTCGGTTCGACAGTGTGCCGATGATAGAGCTCTAGCAAATTAAGAGGTCGTTATAATAAATGGTTGTTAATTTGATGTCGGGCCGATGTAATTATTTAGACATCTGAAATATGACGTCAAACCGTTATCCTGTCGATGTCAAAACCGTTATCAATGGAACAAGTCGGCAAATGGTCATTAAATTAATGTCGTGCCCATGTCATTAATCCGACATGAATAAGAGATCTCAAATATGACGTCGGGCTAATATCGCGCCGATGTTGGAACTGGTAGCAAATTAAGAGGTTGGTCAAAGATTGTAAAATTGATGTTGGGATTATGTTATTAAATATACATAAATATGACAGCTCAAATATGACGTTGGGTCAATGTTGTACCGATGTCGGAACTTGCGACCATTTTGCCGGCTTGTTTCATGCTGCCAGTTCTGACATCGGCATGATATCGCTATGGCGTCATCATTGAGATGTCATATTCATGTCTAATCACTGACGTCGCCACAACATCAATTTAATGAACATTTGCCGAGTTGTGTCATTGCTGCAAGTTCTTACATCGGCTTGACATCATATTAAAGAGGTCACATTGATGTCTAATTAATAACATTGGACCGACATTTTACTACCATTTACCGACCTCGTAAATTGCCAGCATTTCCGACATCGGCGTGATATTAGCACGACGTCACATTGCACATGTCATATTCATGTCGGATTATTGACATCGGCTCAACATCAACTTAATGACTATTAGCCGAGTTGATTCATTGTTGCCCATTCTGACATCGGCAGGATTTCGGTTCGACGTCAGAATTGATATTTCATATTTTTGTCTCCTTAATAACCCGACATCAATTTCACAACCATTTACCGACCTCTCTAATTGCTACCAGTTCCAACATCGGCGCGAAATTAGATGTCATATTCATGTAGGACTATTGACATCGGCGCAACATCAATTTTATGACCATTTGTCATATTTATGACGTGACATTAATTTTACCATTTGCCGACTTGTTCCGTTGCTGAAGGTTCTGTCTTCGACGGAATATATGTTTGCCGTCAGTACAGATGTCTAATAAATTACATCGGGCTGACATCAAACTAAACACCATTTACAGAACTCTTAAATTGCTAACAAGTTCTAACATCGGCACAATATCGGACCGACATCATATTTGGGGTCTCATATTTATATCGGAGTAATGACATTGGCCCGACATCAATTTTACAACCTGTTTCCTACCTTCTATATTGTTACCAGTTCCGATATTCGCGCGATATTAGCCCGACGGCATATTTGACATGTCATATTCATGTTGGAGTATTGACATTGGTGCAACATTGATTCGATGACCATTTGCCGACTTGTTTTATTGCTGCTAATTCTGACATCGGCAGGATATCGGTGTGACGTCATAATTGAAATGTCATATTGAGGTTAAATTAATAACATTGGGTTAATGTCGGAGTGGCGGACATTTTAATATCGGGCCAACGTCAGAATTTGATGTTGGCCCTTTGTTGGGTAACTGACATTGGGCCAGTGCCAACAATTAATGGTAAGCCAACATCACAAAATGACATTGGGCCAATGTTGGGCTGGCGGACATTTTAACGTCGAGCCCACATCAGAATTGTATATATCTCTCCTATGTCAGGATTTGGTGTTGGGCCATTGTCGGAAATTGACATTGGCTTAACATCACAGAATGATGTTGTGACAATGTTTGGCTAGCGGACATTTTAACCTCGAGCCCACATCATAATATTATGTTGGGCCAATGTCATGAGTTGATGTTGGACCATTGTCAGAAATTGACGTTAGGCCAATATCACAAAATGACGTGGTTACGATGTTGGGCTGGCGGACATTATAACGTCGGGCCAACGTCAGAACTTGATGTTCTCTCAACGTCAGGAATCGACGTTGGGCATACGTTAGAACTGACATTGGGCCATTGTCAATAATTGATGTTGGGCCGAAATCGCAAAATGACGTTGGGTCAGCATTAAAAAAAAAACCGCCGCGCTGATGTTGGGCTGGCGGACATTTTTACGTCGCATGTTTATTGTAGACCCAACGCCCTCTTACAACGAATTTTACATCGGCCCAACGTTGTCACAATGTCAGGTGGCTAACAGGGTTATTCCGTTGTGCTTCCTAAGAATTAGGGGAAAGTGAGTATATAGGTATTGGTAAAAGTGCCTGATTAACAGACAAATGTCAACTTTTTGTCAAACTTTGAATCCCTCCCACACGAGTTCGTGATACGTACACCATGCATACATAATTAGTCGTCATTTATGATATGTCATATTCATATCGGACTATTGACATTGGCGCAACATCAGTTTTATGACCATTTGCCGACTTGTTTCATAGCTGCCAGAGGCTGACATCGGCAGGATATCGCTATGGCGTCATCATGGAGATGTCATATTTGCTGAATGTTCTAACGTCGGCGGGATATCGGCCTGACATCATATTGTAGATATCATATTGATGTCTAATTAATAACATTGTCCCGACATTACTTTCACAACCATTTACCGATCTCTTAAATTGATACCAGTTCCAACATCGGCGCGATATTAGCCCGACGTCATTTATGAGATGTCATATTTATGTCGAACTATTGACATTGGCGCAACATCAATTTTATGACCATTTGCCGACTTGTTTCATAGCTGCCAGAGGCTGACATCGGCAGGTTATCGCTATGGCGTCATCATTCAGATGTCATATTCATGTCTAATCGATTTTTATTGGGCCATTGGCGGAAATTGACGTTGGGCCTACATCACAGAATGATGTCGTGACAATGTTGGGCTAGCGGATATTTTAACCTCGAGCCGACATCATAATGTTATGTTGATCCAATGTCATGAGATGATGTTGGGCCATTGTCGGAAATTGACGTTATGCCAATATATCGCAAAAATCACGTAGTGACGATGTTGGGCTGGCGGACATTTTAACCTCGAGCCAACCGCGATAAGCCGACATCCGGCCAACAACTTATGACATCGGCACGACGTTAGGTGGCTAGCTGGGATATTTGTCAATTTTTACCAAATCATTGCCCGATAATTTGCACTTACTGCCCGTTATAGCATCGGACAAGTGTGCCCATTTTTTGGCTTCACAGCTGAATGCACACTAACAATGGCGCGCGTACTGCTCCGCTATAACGGGCCGTAAGTGCAAATTATCGGGCACTGATTTGGTAAAAATTGACAAAAATGGGAACCTGACATGGTGTCACTCACCCTATCCGATGGACATGATAATTGTGTTACTTTATTTTGGGAAGTGTCCCGTTCCGTTTTTGGGGGGCCACCCTGTATAGAAACTCTGATATAACAAAACCCTTTTACAACAAGATACTCTTGCTGGATCAAGCTCTTTATATTTCTTCGATTTGTTACCCTGATATAACAAGAAACATTATACAAACGTAATGTCCATGGCCCGAAAGTCCTTGTTCTAACGCAGTTCTATTGTAAATGTACATGTAGAAGTAACATGTATTATAACTGTTACTATGTGATGCTTCATATTTTGTGCAAGCCCACTAAGTACTATGTGTGTGTGTGTGTGTGTGTGTGTGTGTGTGTGTGTGTGTGTGTGTGTGTGTGTGTGTGTGTGTATGTGTGAAAATATATGTATGTTGTATTTTATTTAGTGACTTATCTGATCATCATTTGATAACAAATTGCATGAGCGCTTCTAGCTCGGACGTATGACATTTTGTGAACCTTAAAGGGGACCACCAGGCAAAGAACAACACATTATTATATGTGTTGGTACCGTTTTGTGATATCAAATAGATACCCAACATTTTGCAAAGGGTTGTGTAATTCATAAACAAAGCAATTAATTTCCATCACTTACGGAACCACTGCTATTTACTGGTTCCATAAGGGCCAACCATTTGCGAGTGCGCCAATGCAGCTATTCACGCGCACGTTTGTAAACAATAGATTCCCGGGCGATTCGTTCGCTCTGCACGCATTGCAATTCACCGCACACATAGCAGTCTGCGTAATTCAGACCGCATGGACGCATGCTTTAGAATGGTGATGCGTTTCCAATTATTTTTTTTTTTTCTGGAAACATATTTTTGTGAACTTGTTGATGGAATGGAATACTAAAGATGTTACCTTTCTTTAATAAGAATATTATTTTTGGGTGGTGGTACCCTTTAAAGAAAAAGTGTCTACAAGCTTTTAAGCAGATTCGGCGAACGAAAAATGGTTTCAGACATACAGAGTGTATTTTTAAAAAAAAGGTCATCGAAGTAGGTCAAGAATTTCAAAATGATACATTCTCATATCTTCAATTAGTCATAGATATAAAGAGTAGTTATTTAGCTTTAACTGACACCTTTCCTGAATCAGTAATGTCACATCACTGAGTTCTCTGTGGTTGAAGGTGACAAGTCCAAAACCCACTTTTTGCAAGTTTGGGTTAATGAATGAAAGCTTGAAAGTACAATAATGGTGCCACACTTTAATGATAACATACATTTTAAAAATGTTGTGTTGGGTTTGCAAGTTATTGAGTCGTTTAGCTGAATACATTCACCGATATCATGCATGATTAGGTACATTTTAATTGAACATGAATATGCGCTGGTCTGCCATCCACCAGAATTAAATTATTATGTTGATATCATTCGTAAAAAATGGACAACTTGGATTAGAAGCATTGATGAAGGTCAAGCGATTGGGCCATTATTCTTCAAAGAAATTAACATTAACTGGGAAAATGTGTGTTCAAATGATACCTCAGTTGGAGGAACACATTAGGCGACAGGTGCGACGAGTATTTAAACAGATTCAGGACAGTACCCAAGCCCATCACCTTTGTCGCTGTCACAGATGGACTAGGGGAACTTTGACAGTGCATGGGAAAGGGTTATTGCAATACAAAAAATGAGATGGAATGGCCACCAAGGTCATCTGATTAAATTTTTGTTGACTTCTTCTGTTTGGACATTTGAAGAACAAGGTGTTTGAAAGGGGGGGGGGGGGGGCGGTCGCCCCACCAATGCAAATATTGGGGGGGGGGGGGGGGGGGGGGGCGAACATATCGTTTCGCCCCCCCCCCCCCCCCCCCCCCAATAATTCCGAAAATGAGGAAGAACAAAATCGAGTGATATAATGCCAAAGAGGGGAAAGACACATTTATCAATAATTAATCTTCAAATAGCTGGGTTTTTTTAGTTTGAAAAGGACTGCAAATCTCTTTTTTTTTTGCCAAATTCACCTTTCCAAATGTGTTGGGCAATGTAAATTCTCAAACGCACCCTCCCCCTCTCGGTCGCTTTGCTTCCTCGCAATGTCCCCCCTCCACTTTTGAGAAGTTGTTGCCGCCCTTGCTTAGTTTCATGGGAGCTCAATGCCCTAGACTCTATCGATGGCTCTATAGTACAGAATCTCGTGGATCCATCTCATGCAAGGCTCTATCTTTTCCTCGCTATGCCCTTTAAAATACGCTACGAGTATAGGTTCACTATTTTATACACATTATAGGAGTTGCAAATGTCTGAAATCTAAAAGCTTCCGGGGGCTTCGCCCCCTGGACCCCCATTATTGTCCCCCAAATGTGGGTGCCCCTTGACTCAACAAAGTCAGGTCTTCGAGCCATCAAGACACTTTCAGTGAGCGCATAATAAAATTTCGCCCCCCCCCCCCCCCCCCCAATCGGAAAAACGGATCGACGCCTCTGTTGGAACGAAATGGAAATTTGAAAAACCGAAACCTGCATGTCCCCTTGCTTTATTTTTTTATATGAATGTGATAAGTTATGAGAGAACGACTAGAGTTCCACGTAAGTTTTGAGGATTTAGGCAATGTTACCTTCAATATCAATTGTCAAATGTTCAATTTGCGCATATTATTGTGGCAACGAATGACACAAGTCCCATTAAACAATGCTAATAATCATATTTATATTCATGACACCATCGAAACTAAAACAATTGTTAACAATACATTAATAGTCACCTACATACATACAGTGAAGTATTCATACGTCAAATAAGGAAACAGATCACTATATTATTTTGATGGTGCACTGACTTTTACACACATAGATAACGCAATTATTTTCTTCGACATTGAAACTTTAACCAGTAGTGAACGGAGATCAAGTTTATTAACTCGTGAAGGTAAGTCTATTTAGCAGTAAGATAATTTTTGTTTAAATCTATGTAACAATGACTGAACATTTTGTAATATTTTCGAGGGCTAATATTTATAGTATGGAGGGCTGATTATGTGTAATATGGATAGTATGGCAAAATTAGTAGAGCGCTCGCTTAGATCCCGAGTTCGAACCCACAGTATACCCATCGCGTTTGTCCTTCATCAAGACAATTGATCCACGTCGCTGCTCTCTACCCAGGAGTATAATTGGGGACCCGGTAGGGGGTAAAAGCCATATTTGAATGATCTTCACAATGCCCATTAGCCGCTTGTAAGGATTGCTCCCCAGTGAGTGGAGATGACGCAAACAATGTGTGCTGGTTTTGCAGTGTATCCTATGACCGGGGTATAATGTCATGGTAAAACGCTTAAAACTAGAGAAGGCGCTATATAAATCGAGTATTAGAAGTGACGTAAATATTAATTTGGGATCAAATATTAAAACATAATTACATCTGTATTTGTAGTATTATTGTTGCTGTATACAGGCTATTGCGGCTGTCACCTACATTAACTATTAAACGTGTATCTAAAAAAAAGAAGAATATGTTCGTGTACTTCATCAAATGCATGCTTTATGCCAGTGTATAAATGTTAATGTTTTTCTCTAATTTCCTCTAGATTTGTTGCCTTGTTTGAAGACGCTGTAACTTTAAATTAAAGCAACAAAATAATTGTGGAGCCACGACATGATTACTGTGGCGAAATTCTAAGCAGTGACCTCTATAGCCTGGATTCTAGACTGACGTTCAATTAACTGATATATCACACCCCAACCTTGGCGACCTTGGTCGGATGTTAAACCGAAGCCGTGGGACCAGCTATTTACAGATCATTTTGTTTCTTTAGAATTTAAAAATTGAGAAAAACATGTTGAATCGCGCGGTGACATTGATCGCTGTGTGCATCAGCATGGCGATGTACCTTGATGGACGGTCCGAAGCAGCATCAAGGGCATCTTTCCAGCGCAATGATTTGGCTTTAACACCGCTTGAAACAGCTCGAAATGAAATGAGACACGGATCTGAGAATTGTGCCCTGTATGCAGCTGAGAAACGCGTCGACTGCAGTAACAGACATCTTACATTTGTACCCAGCGATCTACCACTGAGTACAATGTATCTTGACCTCTCTGGGAACCAACTACATACGTTGTGGAATAACTCCTTCAGTCGATACATACATTTGACTAGTTTGCTTCTTTCTTCCAATAGTCTAAGAAGGATTGAACATGCGGCATTCAAACCCCTCACACAATTGATCAGACTCGTTCTTCGTAGTAATCAGCATCTTCGCCTAAGTAACGGAATATTTCAATGGTCCAAACATATTCAGTACTTGGACATGTCCTATTGTGGATTGACATCGTTACCAAGTGACATCGTGGAATCCTCTAACCTTATCTCACTACAACTAAATAGCAATAATTTAACATCCGTAAATTTTACTGCCTGTAAAATGCAAGAAAACGGATCTATAGATTTACGCTTTAATCATATCCCATTCCTTACTTCCGAAACATTTACGTTGGATTGTCACTACGACTCCCTTGACCATGTTGACATAAGCTTCAACCCGATTCAATCAATCGACCCAGATGTCATCGCCTCTTTACGTGTCCGGACACTCAAATTTGGAGGATATAACGTTTCGTCTACGACATGGACCCATTTTTTGGAAGGCGTTGCCAGATCAAGTATAAAGGTCTTATATGTCTCTAATATAGATCAGATTGAATCAGAATTCTTTGACGCCATAGAAGAGTATCCTTTAAATGAGCTGCACTTGGACATCATATCGCAACTTGTTCCGCACGTGTTTAGGAAGCTGACAAAAGTATCCAGTTTATACTTGTATGTGCACGGAATCGAGACATTGAGGCCCGAGTATTTCTCTGGCATGACTGCCCTAAACGAACTCTATCTGGGTGCCAATTCAATCAGCTCAATAAACCCTTCCAATTCTTCTTGGGACGTGAATCTGACGACGCTCGATCTTTCTGGAAACAATTTGATAGAAATAAAACCATTTACATTTCACGGTTTGAATAATTTGCGCACATTAAACCTATCAGAGAGTGAGGTGATACTTGACTTATCGATAAAGGAGCCTAATCTGATATCCCTCACAATTGAAAGTGTGACGTACTTTCCCGGTTGCTTAAATCCGGGAGAAACCTTCAAGTACACTCCTTCTCTTGAGGTGCTTAACATGGCCGATTCATCCATCGTTTATCGTGACCTATGGAACAATATCTTGAACGTGTCCTTGTTTCAAGGACTGCATTCCTTACGCTCTCTTGACCTGAAAAAGAATTCATTTTATGAGCTACCCTCCGGAGTTTTTCAGGATTTATGGTCTTTGAAAAAAATAGATCTGAGTGAATGTGAAATAAGATCCATCCAATCAGATGCTTTTAAGAGATTGAAATCGCTCCAGACATTATTTCTACAAAATAACCATATTCAGAATTTCCACCCGGCTTCTTTAAATGACTTGCCAAAACTTTCAATCTTCTTGGCTGGAAGTAATAAACTAAACAGTCTTGATCAAGGTTTCTTTCAACACAATTCATTCCTTACCAACATAACACTGTCAAATAATTTATTGGTAGGCTTCAACAAAAGTACCTTCCACCCTGTTCGATTGTCACTAAAGTCAATCGATATATCGGGAAATCCTCTAGTCTGTGATTGTCAGATCCATTTGTTGGTTGATTGGTTTCGCGGATCTCTGCAGATTCAAAGTGAAAATGAAACCATCTGCTCCCCCGCGTCGGCCACGTTGGAACCGTTTCGCGGGAAACCGTTGATGAACTTCGATCCGAAAAGCCTGTGCGACACAAACGCTACACTTTACGCTGCTATTAGTGTGTGTGGATTAGCATTATTGGTCATTCTAGTGCTGATGTACCACAACCGCTGGTGTCTGAAGTACAAGTTATTTCTTCTGAAACTGGCCTTGTTAGGCTACAAAGAGATTCAGGATGCTCGCGAACCAAAGGAATTTGACTTTGACCTAAATGTCATCTTCACTGATGAAGGCGAGGAGTGGGTACAAAGGCAACTGCGACCCTTCGTCGCAGAGAGCTGTCCACATCTGGCTAGGAATGTGATTGGAGATGAAGACCTCTTCCTCGGCATGCATGTTCTTGATGCTGTTCTCCTTGCGGTGGAAAACAGCTTCAAGACCCTGATCCTCGTCAGCGCTGCAGCTGTCAACGACCAGTGGTTCATGACCAAGTTCCGCATCGCTCTCAATCACGTGAACGATGCCCAGACAGAAAATGTCCTCCTGGTTTTCTTGGAGGACGTCGAAGGCGATGAGCTTCCGTTTCTTGTAAGGCTTTTTCTGAACGACCACGGATCATATCTCCACTGGACCAACGATGATGATGGGCAAAAATATTTCTGGAAAGAACTTAAGAAATATTTGTCCGTAAATCGAAGGACTGATCGTCGGATCCCAATTGAGTAAGCCGTAGTACAATGTACGTAGTCTAACACAATGTCATGAATGTAGGCATAAATAATAATGAGTGATTGAATATTTGATGGTAGGTTTCATTAATGGTCGAACAATCCAATATTGGTATTTTAATAGTATTACTTTGATTTTAATGGTTAAAAAGCAGACATTACCATAATAAATATTATAACAGAGCAATTCGAACAATACTTTTAGAAAACTTGTTGGTAATTCCAAAAGTTGATTTCATATCTACCGTTTGTTCGTCATGTTTATAAAGCTTCTGTCTACAGTACAATCATCGGGAAGGATTTCATCTTTCGGGGTACGAGACAAAGGGGTGAAGGGGGGGGGGGGGGGGCTAGGGGGCTGCAGCCCCTCCCATCCCCGAGAGTTTTGAAACAGCAATATGCGGACAAAATGAGTCTCAAAGTCGTACAAGCTCATGTCACATTCAGGTCAAAATGGCAATATTCTGGAAGAGGCTCCATACTTTCCGGAAAATGATATGTTTGTGTCATATTCGGGCAAATCAAGTGATTTTAGGAATAAATTGTAAAATATCTAATTTTTTCATAGTATAAGAAATATCTAATACATGTACATATGATTCATGTCCTACTTAAAACGTATGAAACAGTCAGCGTTACTTTCATTGTATATATAGTCTTGACTGATTGATTTGTTGTATTAATTATGTATACATGTATTTTGATTGGTTTTAGTTGCTCAAATAATGTCCTGCTTGGGCTAGTTTGATAAGCATTATGCTATTTTACAGTCATTTTTACGAATTAATGAGAAATTGTCAAATATTGTACATAATTAGTGATTTTGTCGAATCGGTATGAATAAATTAATTTAATTCAATTTCATTTCGGACTAAATTGTAAAAGAAATATATAAATTGAAAATTGGATAAGAAATATCTAGTATAAAGTCGGTGTTACTGCATAGTCTTGATTGATTGCTTTGTTGTCATAATAATTTATAAATGTATTTTGAATTATTTTAGTTGCTCAAATGATCTCTTGCCTAAGGGCTTTAACTGTTGTACATATAAGAGTCTGTCAAATTGGTATAAATAAATAAATTTAATTCAAATTCAATTCAAAATCATCAAAAACATACTATTTTCAGGCGAGACAGTGGTGAAAACTCGTGTACTTCCTCTTGTACTGCTTGTAAGGTTAAAAATGGGAAGGATAACATATTTTGTACAAAAGAACCCCATGAAAAAAAAAGTAAGCGAGGGTCTTTGTGGCATGTGGGTTAGAGCATCAGCCAAGCAATCCGGATAGGAGGAGGTCTGCGTTTTGATCCGAGGCGAAATTTTAACGCCCAAATTTTAATTGCTAATTTTCATTTAAAAAATGATATCGAATATATGTGCAACGTGTCATAACCAAATGCTCTGTACATATTTTGACAAATATTTGTTATTGAAATGACATGCAGGAATACAAACGATTTCTTTATGTGGCAAATAGTGGCGCAGCGAGGGGGCGGATCCCGGGCCCGAGCACCCCTCTCGGACATTTTTTGTTTGTTATTGCTTGCTTGCCGGGAAATTTTTATTGTGAAGCTTTGAAAAGCTACAATCAAAAAACTTCCGGGGGGCTGCGTGCCCCGGACCCCGCCACAGGCCCTAAGGGAGGACCCTCGCGGCTCAGGCTTATATATACGTGCTCCCAGGTTGGAGCCCCCCTCTTGATAAATTCCTGGCTACGCCACTGATGGTAAAATATGTAGATAATAATGGATTCTTATATCAAACACATGTCTATCACAATGCATGATATAAAGATACTCCTGTTCATAGGGTTAGTTGAAATAACACTTACTGTAGGTGTAGCAGAAACTTCCCGGAGGTCCCGGATGTGATCAAGCATGCAACAAACGCACCGTGGGACGCGTGTCGAGCAGTGCACCCGTCGTCGATGACCACGCGATCGCGTAAACAAGGAACACGATGACAGGAACGCGGGCCCGGGACATTATCAGGTTTTGATTTATTTTTCGCAACTACTATTTCAATGTCTTGCCAGATGGGTAGGAGATAGGTCTCGATTTTCATTGCAATTTAATTTTTTTCCCCAAAGAAAGTTCGTTTAATTTTGTTTATTGTGTTAATTGAACGTGTTAAAAGAGATTATGTTTATTTGATTTGTGTCTGTTTCATTATAGCACCATCGCACCTAATACTCTGTCTGATTGTATAATTATTTAGAGTGCTGGGTTTACTACTCATTTGTTTGTGGATTGTTTTGAGTGATTGATTATGTGCGTGCCTGCACGTGGCGAATGCCGATCACGAGCCGGACTGACCACCCGGTCTCCTTCGGCCCGTGACACTTAAAGGGGTAGTACAGTTTTGGTAAGGCTGAACTTTAGTAACCAAGATCTGCACAGTAACATTACAAACTAATATTTATAACCCCACCAAGCTCGAAAGGTATACAAAAATACAAACGACTAAGTAAAAAGCCGGTTATCATTCAAAAAGCGCCATTAAAACACAAAAGGGCGCTCTCTTATAAGGCATTGGTTTCAACCATTTTTTATACAAAATTATGCATGTGATGTTTTGTTGAAATAATGATTAAATAGAGATCATCAACAACTACTGTACTTAAAAACCGCTTTCGAAATTTTTTGAAAAAGTGTAAGCATTTAAAAAAAAAATTCAAAAAATCATCGTATTTATTTGGGGCCCAAATAAATACAATCGGATATATTTATTGAAATTTCAGCCATTTCTGAACCGATTTTGACCAGATAAAGTTTATTCTGCCATTAAAATTGCATGTTCTTTCAAATTCGACACTCAGTTTTTCATTACCTCACGAACAAATTGTGTTGTGCAGCGCCCTCTACCAAAACTGAACTACCCCTTTAAAACGAGTTCATTTAATTGTTTAAACAAACAGAGAAAGTAGAAGGATTATGATTATGTACATTTTAATTGAACATGAATATGCGCTGGCCTGCCATCCACCAGAATTAAATTATTATGTTGTAAAAATGGACAACTTGGATTAGAAACATTGATGAAGGTCAAGCGATTGGGCCATTATTCTTCAAAGAAATTAACATTAACTGGGAAAATGTACGTCCAAATGATACCTCAGATGGGGGAACACATTAGGCGACAGGTGCGACGAGTATTTAGACAGTTTCAGGACAGTACCCAAGCTCATCACCTTGTCGCTGTCACAGATGGACTAGGGGAGCTCTGACAGTGCATGGGGAAAGGGTTATTGCGATACAAAGATAGAATGGCCACCAAAGTCATCTAATTAAATTTTTGTTGACTTCTTCCTGTTTGGACATATTTTGAAGAACAAGGTGTTTGCATCTCCCCGTGATCTGGATAATTTGCAGAGCCGCATTCGACACGAAGTGCATGTTTTAGCCCCTTCAGAAAAGGTATCAACTAACAAGTCAAAGCTAAACAGTTACTTTTTACATTCATATCTCATTTAAGGTGTGAACATATCTAACTTTATAATAATTGACCTTTGAACTGTGAATAACTTTTTTATACACTCTGTATATAATGGCGACATTTTGAACAGATTTTTATTATACAATCAAGAGTTATGATTTCTTGAAGTTTTTATTACAAAACTGATAACAAAATAAAAAAAATTAACTTATCTGAAAATGCATAATCTCTTTTCACTTATATTCAGATATGTTAGAGATGAGTAGATTGTGCATGGTCTAGTGATACCAAAGAAGCATGAACAAATATGAAAATCTCTCTTTAAAACAAAATAAGTGGAAGATTTTGGCAAATTGCAATCTATACCCAGGGTGAAATTCCCATTGACTATATTACCAATTGAAATCAATTGGTAATCGAAGAATTACCAATTGAAAATTACCAATTTTAATCAATTGGTACTCCATGCATATATGGAAAATGAAACAATTTGGACGAATTGAAATCAATGGGTACCGATTGAAATCAACGGGTACCCATTGAAACCAATGCCAATGGGTACCCAGGCCCTGTTTAATGTAATGGGTACCCATTAGTATTTCAATGGGGACCCATTGGTTTTCAATGGGTACCCATTGAATTCTAATTGGTTTCTACTGGAGTTTCGTCCTGGGTAGAGAGGGCGGAAAACAAAACTTGACTGGTAAATCATAAAGAATGGAAACTTTCACTGTTGGGTTTCTAAAAGAGCAATCCACATTAATACTGTGGGGGGAGACTTCCCCTCTAAACTTTAAACTTTCGCACGTCACTTGATCAGTGCAGATCCCAGTAAAATACGCTTTACGGCCCGTTTTATGTACCCAGCGAATAATATTTTAAAGGGATCTATATAGTAACCTTGTTGGCAAGAGCAGAACGTGATGAGTGATTAATAAACTGTGTATTGGAGTGATCTGATATGTCCACAAAGTAATGTGTGGGAATTGCACGTTAATTGGATGTTTTTTTTGCTAAGATACGAGTACAAATACAAAATGATATTCACTAACTCATTGTACTTATTTTGTACACGGCATTAAATTATCCCGTAGACAATTTCATATATCTGAACCCTTCAATTGTAAATATGTTTGAAACGAAATGGAAATTTTTAAAACCGAAACCTGCATGTCCCCGTGCTTTTATTTTGTATATATATGAATACGATAAGTTATGAGAGAACGACTAGAGTTCCACGTAAGTTTTGAGGATTTAGGCTATGTTACCTTTAATATCAATTGTCAAATGTCAATTTGCGCATATTATTGTGGCAACGAATGACACAAGTCCCATTAAACAATGCTAATAATCATATTTCTATTCATGAAACCATCGAAACTAAAACGATTGTTAACAATACATTAATAATCACCTACATACATACAGTGAAGTATTCATACGTCACTGAACAAATAAGGAAACAGATCACTATATTGTGATGGTGCACTGACTTTTACACACAGAGATAACGCAATTATTTTCTTCGACATTGAAACTTTAACCAGCAGTGAACGGAGATCAAGTTTAGTAACTCGTGAAGGTAAGTCTATTTAGCAGTAAGATACTTTGTGTTTACATCTATGTAACAATGACTGAACATTTTGTAATATTTTCGAGGGCTAATATTTATAGTATGGAGGGCTGATTATGTGTAATATGGATAGTATGGCAAAATTAGTAGAGCGCTCGCTTAGATCCCGAGTTCGAACCCACAGTAAACCCATCGCGTTTGTCCTTCAGCAAGACAATTGATCCACGTTGCTGCTCTCTACCCAGGAGTATAATTGGGGACCCGGTAGGGGGTAAAAGCCATATTTGAATGATCTTCACAATGCCCATTAGCCGCTTGTAAGGATTGCTCCCCAGTGAGTGGAGATGGCGCAAACAATGTGTGCTGGTTTTGAAGTGTATCCTATGACCGGGGTATAATGTTATACAAATAATACACGGTCTAGAGTGCGTTGTGTAAATGCATTGCACTCGAGGCTATGTTAGCTGTACATTGTGCACGAGGCGAAGCCGAGTGCGCATGCGCACAGCTAACATAGCCGAGAGTCGATGCATTTACATGATACGCACCATAACCATACTGTAGTATTATTTGTTTTATAAAACAGGCTCAACCACGGATTGTTTTTATTTTGCTAGATTATTGAAAACAGACTTGCCACAATCAGTAACCCAGTCTATCTATTCTCTAGAGTGTGAATTTGTTAGGAATTTACCAAATTAATCATCACTAGAGTGCACTCGCTTCACTGAATTGTATGCATTTCCATTCCAAAACTTCCCAATATCAAACCACATACCATATAATTTACGAATCCGCTAAGATTTATTTACTACAGAACAGATTATTTACAAAACGAAGCATTTTCCTTCTTTTTTGTTATCACTTTCGCAAGTTTGACTTCGTAGAACTATGTAAACAAGCATTGTGACGTCACAGCCGTGCAAATATCGCGCAACAAAAAGTGACAACACTTGTGTGTTACGCTTTTTCTTGTTTGTTTGTTGAAATTTAATGAATAGTCACGTGACTGGATTTAACCAATCACGTTACTGAATTTACCAGAGCCGTTTTATAACATGGTAAAGCGCTGAAAACTAGAGAAGGTGCTATATAAATCGAGTTTTAGAAGTGACGTAAATATTAATTTGGGATCAAATGTTAAAACATAATTACATCTGTAATTGTAGTATTATTGTTGCTGTATATAGGCTATTGCGGCTGTCACCTACATTAACTATTAAACGTGTATCTAAAAAAAAAAAAGAAATATGTTCGTGTACTTCATCAAATGCATGCTTTATGCCTGTTTATAAATGTTGATGTTTTTCTCTAATTTCCTATAGATTTGTTGCCTTGTTTGAGTCAACGGCAAGGGAGCTATACCTTGTGAACATTTTGCGAATTTGAAGACGCTGTAACTTTAAATTAAAGCAACAAAATAATTGTGGAGCCACGACATGATTACTGTGGCGAAATTCTAAGCAGTGACCTCTATAGCCTGGATTCTAGACTGACGTTCAATCAACTGATATATCACACCCCAACCTTGGCGACCTTGGTCGGATGTTAAACCGAAGCCGTGGGACCAGCTATTTACAATTCATTTTGTTTCTTTAGAATTTAAAAATTGAGAAAAACATGTTGAATCGCGCGGTGACATTGATCGCTGTGTGCATCAGCGTGGCGATGTACCTTGATGGACGGTCCGAAGCAGCATCAAGGGTGTCTTTCCAGCGCAATGATTTGGCTTTAACACCACTTGAAACAGCTCGAAATGAAATGAGACACGGATCTGAGAATTGTGCCCTGTATGCAGCTGAGAAACGCGTCGACTGCAGTAACAGATATCTTACATTTGTACCCAGCGATCTACCACTGAGTACAATGTATCTTGACCTCTCTGGGAACCAACTACATACTTTGTGGAATAACTCCTTCAGTCGATACATATATTTGACCAGTTTGCTTCTTTCTTCCAATAGTCTAAGTAGGATTGAACATGCAGCATTCAAACCCCTCACACAATTGATCAGACTCGTTCTTCGTGATAATCAGCATCTTCGCCTAAGTAACGGAATATTTCAATGGTCCAAACATATTCAGTACTTGGACATGTCCTATTGTGGATTGACATCGTTACCAAGTGACATCGTGGAATCCTCTAACCTTATCTCACTACAACTGAATAGCAATGATTTAACATCCGTACATTTTACTGCCTGTAAAATGCAAGAAAACGGATCTATAGATTTACGCTTTAATCATATCCCATTCCTTACTTCCGAAACATTTACGTTGGATTGTCACTGCGAATCCCTTGACATAAGCTTCAACCCGATTCAATCAATCGACCCAGATGTCATCGCCTCTTTACGTGTCCGGACACTCAAATTTGGAGGATATAACGTTTCGTCTACGACATGGACCCATTTTTTGGAAGGCGTTGCCAGATCAAGTATAAAGGTCTTATATGTCTCTAATATAGATCAGATTGAATCAGAATTCTTTGAGGCCATAGAAGAGTATCCTTTAAATGAGCTGCACTTGGACAGCATATCGCAACTTGATCCGCACGTGTTTAGGAAGCTGACAAAAGTATCCAGTTTATACTTGTATGTGCACGGAATCGAGACATTGAGGCCCGAGTATTTCTCTGGCATGACTGCCCTAAACGAACTCTATCTGGGTGCCAATTCAATCAGCTCAATAAACCCTTCCAATTCTTCTTGGGACGTGAATCTGACGACGCTCGATCTTTCTGGAAACAATTTGATAGAAATAAAACCATTTACATTTCACGGTTTGAACAATTTAGCTATACTTGATTTGAGTCAAAACTCAGATCTAAATAGTGTGCATCTGGATTCTTTCGCAGGACTTAAAAACTTGCGCACATTAAACCTAGCAGAGAGTAAGATGATACATGACTTATCGATAAAGGAGCCTCATCTGATATCCTTCACACTTGAAAGTATGACGTACTTACCCGGTTGCTTAATTCCGGGAGAAACCTTCAAGTACACTCCTTCTCTTGAGGTGCTTAACATGGCCGATTCATCCATCGTTTATCGTGACCTATGGAACAATATCTTGAACCTGTCCTTGTTTCAAGGACTGCATTCCTTACGCTCTCTTGACCTGAAAAAGAATTCATTTCATGAGCTACCCTCCGGAGTTTTTCAGGATTTATGGTCTTTGAAAAAAATAGATCTGAGTAAATGTGAAATAAGATCCATCCAATCAGATGCTTTTAAGAGATTGAAATCGCTCCAGACATTATTTCTACAAAATAACCATATTCAGAATTTCCACCCGGCTTCGTTAAATGACTTGCCAAAACTTTTAATCTTCTTGGCTGGAAGTAATAAACTAAACAGTCTTGATCAAGATTTCTTTCAACACAATTCATTCCTTACCAACATAACACTGTCAAATAATTTATTGGTAGGCTTCAACAAAAGTACCTTCCACCCTGTTCGATTGTCACTAAAGTCAATCGATATATCGGGAAATCCTCTAGTCTGTGATTGTCAGATCCATTGGTTGGTTGATTGGTTTCGCGGATCTCTGCAGATTCAAAGTGAAAGTGAAACCATCTGCTCCCCCGCGTCGGCCACGTTGGAACCGTTTCGCGGGAAACCGTTGATGAACTTCGATCCGAAAAGCCTGTGCGACACAAACGCTACACTTTACGCTGCTATTAGTGTGTGTGGACTAGCATTATTGGTCATTCTAGTGCTGATGTACCACAACCGCTGGTGTCTGAAGTACAAGTTATTTCTTCTGAAACTGGCCTTGTTAGGCTACAAAGAGATTCAGGATGCTGGCGAACCAAAGGACTTTGACTTTGACCTAAATGTCATCTTCACTGATGAAGGCGAGGAGTGGGTACAAAGGCAACTGCGACCCTTCGTCGCAGAGAGCTGTCCACATCTGGCTAGGAATGTGATTGGAGATGAAGACCTCTTCCTCGGCATGCATGTTCTTGATGCTGTTCTCCTTGCGGTGGAAAACAGCTTCAAGACCCTGATCCTCGTCAACGCTGCATCTGTCAACGACCAGTGGTTCATGACCAAGTTCCGCATCGCTCTCAATCACGTGAACGATGCCCAGACAGAAAATGTCCTCCTGGTTTTCTTGGAGGACGTCGAAGGCGATGAGCTTCCGTTTCTTGTAAGGCTTTTTCTGAACGACCACGGATCATATCTCCACTGGACCAACGATGATGATGGGCAAAAATATTTCTGGAAAGAACTTAAGAAATATTTGTCCGTAAATCGAAGGATTGATCGTCGGATCCCAATTGAGTAAGCCGTAGTACAATGTACGTAGTCTAACATAATGTCATGAATGTAGGCATAAATAATAATGAGTGATTGAATATTTGATGGTAGGTTTCATTAATGGTCGAACAATCCAATATTGGTATTTTAATAGTATTATTTTGATTTTAATGGTTAAAAAGCAGACATTGCCATAATATAACAGAGCAATTCGAACAATACTTTTAGAAAACTTGTTGGTAATTCCCAAAGTTGACTTCATATCTACTGTTTGTTCGTCATGTTTATAAAGCTTCTATCTACAGTACAATCATCGGGAAGGATTTCATCTTTCGGGGTACGAGACAAAGGGGTGAAGGGGGGGGGGGGGGGGGGCTAGGGGGCTGCAGCCCCTCCCATCCCCGAGAGTTTTGAAAACAGCAATATGTGGACAAAATGAGTCTCAAAGTCGTACAAGCTCATGTCACATTCAGGTCAAATCGTGAAAAACGGCAATATTCTGGAAGAGTCTCCTTACGTTCCGGAAAATTATATGTTTGTGTCATATTCGGGCAAATCAAGTGATTTTAGGAGTAAATTGTAAAATATCTATCTATATGTACATTGTAGTCAGCGTTACTTTCATTGTTATTATTATTATTATTATTATTTTATTCGGCAATCAAATACACATGAAAAGTGTACAAAATAAAAAATTGTAACCATTGGAATGCCAGGGCTTGGAAAAAGTTAACTAAATAACTGTGGCCAAAAGCCTTCCGTCCCAATTCCAGTGGCTACTTACAAAGTGAAGATGGTAACAAACCAACAGGATAAAAATTGTATACAAACGTTTTAACATCGTAATAAACACTAAAAAATCAAGAACTTCTAACACTAATTACAATGATAAAATTTATGCATTAACACAATTATCAACCATCTTGGAGGTGGTGTCGCAAACTAGCAAGCCACGTGTACAAGGGGTCCATGGCCACCCCCGATCGCAAATCCAACGGGAGCTCATCCCATAGGCGCGGGAAAGTATGAATGGCTGAGCAATGCAACCGCTGGGTTCGTGCCCGGAGGTGAATGAACTTGACCATGTCCACGTATCTACCATTTACCTTAACAGCATCGTGAACCACATCACAATTAATCAACCCGAACAATGCTTTAACAACATAAGTATATAAACAACATCTTCTTCTCATTTCTAATGGATACCATTTAAGAATATTCATTCTATCCTCGTATGACATTTCTTGTCTACGTTGCCGAAGTGCAGTACGAGAGGCACGGCGTTGAATCTCCTCAATTTTATCGGAGAGAAATATTGTATGCAAATACCACACAGGCTGACCATATTCCAATATTGGAATAACAAGAGATTTATAAACCGACAAAAATGAAACTGGGGAAAGCGATTTACACACTGACATTATGAAACCTAACATACGGTTTGCCTTCTTCAGAATATAATCAACGTGTGTGTGCCAAGTTAATGTATTATTCAACATCACCCCAAGATACTTATACTCACTAACAACATCAAGCTGCTTAGAATCAAGACTATAATTTGGAATGCCTCGATTCTTTGACCATGTAATTATCATTACTTTAGACTTACTTATATTTATACGCATTTTATTTATTAAACACCAATTGTGTATACTATCCAAATCAGCTTGGATAATTTCTTGATCTTGGGGAGTACATATTGGCCTATATAACAATGTATCGTCAGCAAACAAAACAGAAGGCGACTGTCATGGGGCATCAAATCAAATGCTTTGGCGAAGTCCAGAAATACAACATCAATTTTTGGAGGAGTGGGTACATCTAAAATCCGTAACCACTTATAAGTAACATTCATTAATTGCGTTACACAAGACCGTCCTTTTACGAAACCATGTTGATTGGCATTCAACAACTTAAAATCTGTAATATGATGTCGAATAGCATTAGTCACCAAAGTTTCCATTGTATATATAGTCTTGACTGATTGATTTGTTGTATTAATTATGTATACATGTATTTTGATTGGTTTTAGTTGCTCAAATGATGTCCTGCTTGGGCTAGTTTGATAAGCATTATGCTTTTTTACAGTAATTTTTACGAATTAATGAGAAATTGTCAAATATTGTACATAATTAGTGATTTTGTCGAATCGGTATGAATAAATTAATTTAATTCAATTTCATTTCGGACTAAATTGTAAAAGAAATATATAAATTGAAAATTGCATAAGAAAGATCTAGTATATTCATGTCCTCCTTAACACGTATATGAGAGAGTCGGTGTTACTGCATAGCCTTGATTGATTGCTTTGTTGTCATAATATGTATAAATGTATTTTGAATTATTTTAGTTGCTCAAATGATCTCTTGCTTAAGGGCTTTAACTATTGTACATGTAAGAGTCTGTCAAATTGGTATAAATAAATAAATTTAATTCAAATTCAATTCAAAATCATCAAAAACATACTATTTTCAGGCGAGACAGTGGTGAAAACTCGTGTACTTCCTCTTGTACTGCTTGGAAGGTTAACAATGGGAAGGATAACATATTTTGTACAAAAGAACCCCATGAAAAAAAGTAAGCGAGGGTCTTTGTGGCATGTGGGTTAGAGCATCAGCCAAGCAATCCGGATAGGAGGTCTGAGATCTGAGTTTTGATCCGAGGCGAAATTTTAACTCCCAAATTTTAATTGCTCATTTTCATTTAAAAAATGATATCTAATATATGTGCAACGTGTCATAACCAAATGCTCTCTACATATTTTGACAAATATTTGTTATTGAAATGACATGCAGGAATACAAACGATTTCTTTATGTGGCAAACAGTGGCGCAGCGAGGGGGCGGATCCCGGGCCCGAGCACCCCTCTCGGACATTTTTTTTTTTATTGCTTGCTTGCCGGGAATTGTTATTGTGAAGCTTTGAAAAGCTACAATCCAAAAACTTCCGGGGGCTGCGTACCCCGGACCCCGCCACAGGCCCTAAGGGAGGACCCTCGCGGCTCAGGCTTATATATACGTGCTCCAAGGTTGGAGCCCCCCTCTTGATAAATTCCTGGCTACGCCACTGATGGTAAAATATGTAGATAATAATGGATTCTTATATCGCACACATGTCTATCACAATGCATGATATAAAATACTCCTGTTCATAGGGTTAGTTGAAATAACACTTACTGTAGGTGTAGCAGAAACTTCCCGGAGGTCCCGGATGTGATCAAGCATGCAACAAACGCACCGTGGGACGCGTGTCGAGCAGTGCACCCGTCGTCGATGACCACGCGATCGCGTAAACAAGGAACACGATGACAGGAACGCGGGCCCGGGACATTATCAGGTTTTGATTTATTTTTCGCAACTACTATTTCAATGTCTTGCCAGATGGGTAGGAGATAGGTCTCGATTTTCATTGCAATTTAATTTTTTTTCCCAAAGAAAGTTCGTTTAATTTTGTTTATTGTGTTAATTGAACGTGTTAAAAGAGATTATGTTTATTTGATTTGTGTCTGTTTCATTATAGCACCATCGCACCTAATACTCTGTCTGATTGTATAATTATTTAGAGTGCTGGGTTTACTACTCATTTGTTTGTGGATTGTTTTGAGTGATTGATTATGTGCGTGCCTGCACGTGGCGAATGCCGATCACGAGCCGGACTGACCACCCGGTCTCCTTCGGCCCGTGACACTTAAAGGGGTAGTACAGTTTTGGTAAGGCTGAACTTTAGTAACCAAAACCTGCACAGTAACTTTACAACTTAATATTTATAACCCCACCATGCTCGAAAGGTATACAAAAATACAAACGACTAAGGAAAAAGCCTGTTATCATTCAAAAAGCGCCATTAAAACACAAAAGGGCGCTCTCTAATAAGGCATTGGTTTCAACCATTTTTCATACAAAATTATGCATGTGATGTTTTGTTGAAATATTGATTAAATAGAGATCATCCGATTTTGACCAAATAAAGTTTATTCTGCCATTAAAATTGCATGTTCAAATTCGACACTTAGTTTTTCATTACCTCACAAACAAATTGTGTTGTGCAGCGCCCTCTCTACCAAAACTGAACTACCCCTTTAAAACGAATTCATTTAATTGTTTAAACAAACAGAGAAAGTAGAAGGAAAAAAGTGACAAACCTTTATACATGATTGGGTATAATAGATACATAATAAATGTACATGTCTGTGTATGTCCACTTTGATTTATTGTAAAAATGGCGTCAAATGCATGACATGCAATTATGACAGTAATGTCAAATCACAAGGACGAGAGGGGCTATGGCCTCGGGTTTTTTTTTTTAAACGGTGATATTCCATCGAAAAGCATTACAAAAATTGGACAAAATAATGTAATATTTAAGGTAAAATCATATCTTAATCTGGCACATTCGGGCTAACATAATGTCATATTCGGGCAAAATCTTAAAAAGTATCTCGTTTTCCAGCAGCTATGTGGCTTTAAGTTTTTCTGTTCTTTGTTTGCTTGTCAGGTGAAAACGGGACAGAGGGTCTTGGGGCAACAGACCCCAACCCCCCTGAAACAACAAATGTTTTCTGTCACACAGGACACGACTAGACCCACGAATGCAGTACGCATTGGTACGAATCCATGGCAAGCCGTTTTAACATTTATTCCTATTTCTTGATATCAATAATTGAATTATTGATATCGAGAATGGTTTTCTTGATATCAAGAATTCAATTCTTGATATCAATAAATCGAATTCTTGATATCAAGAATTGAATTCTTGATATCAAGAAATAGGAATAAATGTTAAAAACAGCTTGCCATAGATTCGTACCAATGCGTACTGCATTCGTGGGTCTAGTCGTGTCCTATGTGACCACTCCTTTACAGGGGCTAACCACCGTGACTCTTACGTCCAGTTAAAACGCCTATGGAGTATACATGAGGACTAAACTACCAAGTATCAAAATGTACCTGTACGTGCGAGTCAATCAAACAGGATCAATGTGACGAACATAAATGTATAATTGAATCGGTGTAAATGTAATTACAATGTCCAGTACTAGCGAATTAGCCATTTCAGTTGATAAACTGAGACACGGACGAGATATATATACTTACATGCTTACATGATCGAATCATGAGAAAAGAACAATTTTGTGACTCTCAGATATCATCAAAAATTGTGCACAAAATTAAAACCCATTATTTCATACAAAATGGCCCCTTCCTAATATTGGAAAAAGAAACCAAATTTTGAAATGTTTTACTGTTACTATATATTCAAAAGTATTTCTGAAGCGACTCATTTAATGCTGTATGACGTTTGTATGCGTGCGTTTGTGTGTGTGTGTGTGTGTATGTGTGTGTGTGTGTGTGTGTGTGTGTGTGTGTGTGTGTGTGTGCGCGCGTGTGTGTTTGTGTGTGTGTGCATGTGTGCGTGTGTGTGTGTGTGTGTGTGTGTGTGTAGGTGAGTGTGTGAGTGTCAATATTATATATATATATATATAAATGTGTGTGTGTGTGTGTGTTTAATCGGTGATTTACAAAAGTGTTTCTGTAGAATTTCGATTTAAATTGTAATTGAAATCACACAATATCATTTGTAGATTGCTCATTTTTTTCACCACTCAATCTTCTATCAAGCTCATCTGAAAAATTTACAAGTCTTTCACTATACTAAAAACTTCAGGAATAATTCACAAAGCAAGGCAGAAGGTCAATTTTTAGGATTTTTTTATTTTATTCAATCATTTATCCAGTACAAAGTCAATGTAATGCATATCATAATTCTATTTCAGTCGAAATTTGTGATTTTCAATATTCATTCATATATAGTTCTTTAATAATGTTATATTTCTCTTTAGATATAAAAATGTAGTATTCGAGAAAATATAATGACTTTTTGTTTGATTCATTATGGTAGACCTAATTTGTCTCTGAGATAAGACAAGTTTGCTAACAGTAAGCATTTAAATTGCACTAGAGATATTTGGCAACATTTTGCAATTTGCATACAATTGCTGATTATTATATTGCAATGATTTTTTTAATGGTGAAATCATTAGATTTTGGATAATAATTTAATTTGTTTGTGAATAAAAAAAACAACCTCAATGTGCTTAAGCCGACCCTTGATAGCAATATAGTCCATAATTCAACTACAAAATTGTTCGATAATTTCTACGGAATGTTAATGATGAGCATACTTGAAATGAAGTCAGAAGGCTGGATGAAGCTTCGCACTCGTGTCACTCAAACATGAATGTCAATATATTCTGGTGACAATAGACAAAAAGTTATTCTAAGAAGAGAGTGTTTGTTCTAAATAAACACTTAGGATGATGGAAGTGACTGTTCTACAGTATGAAAGCCATTGATCTTATAATGCAGTGTATACAGGTATTAGGTCTTGACCAAATGCCACAGTTTTCTATTATTGGGGGACTTATAGCCGATTTTGTTTTTTGCTTTTGTGGATATAAACCCCCTAGAAAACTGGGACAAGTGGTCACAATGATCTTGAATTGGACATGATTTTCTGTCCTCAATGTTGGAAAACTGTGATCACTGACTGACATGGTATCCCAATTCGGTTCTGCAGCATGTTGTAACTAACATAAGTGGGCTATAGAGCTGGGTGATTTTTGTTTTCCTTTAATAGCTATATTTTTAACCAATTACTAAATATAGGTATGATGTGGAAAGCTGTAGGTACCACTCAGCGATGTTATGAAGTCTGTCAAATAAAGTTTTCATAATTCCATAGGTTGACCAAATGCCATTTTCACTTGTTGGGGCCTATTACCGGTTTTATTTGTTTGTTTTTGTGGATATAATCGTTCAAAGTAGAAAGATTTGGCAAGTGGTCAAGATGATCTCGAATCGGACATGATATAGTCTGTCCTCACTATTGGAAGGCAATGAAAATTACTTGAAATGTGGTATGCTTTCCCTATTTGGTTCTGCAGTATGCATGTCAAGTAACAAAAGTACGCTTCGGGACTGGATATGCTGTCCCTAAATAGCCCTTTGGTCAAGCAATTACAAAGTATGACCTGGGAAGATATCTATACCACTCAACGATGTCAACATGTCATAGTCAAAGCTAATTTTCACGATTCCATAGGTTGACAAAATACCACAGCCTTCTTCTTTTGGGGCCTATAACCGGTTTTGTCTTTGTTTTTGTGGATAAAGACCTTCAAAATAGAAAGATGTAGTAAGTGGTCAAGATGATCTCGAATCGGACATGATATTCTGTCCTCAATATTGGAACACAATGCAAATAACGTATGCTCTCCCTATTCGGGTCTGCAGCATGTTGTTGTAACTAACAAAAGTTGGCTTTGGGATAGGATGTGTCGTCCCTAAAAGCCCTTTCATCAAGCAATAATATTATAGCTTGATTATGAGTTGGAAAGATGATGTTTCCAATCAACAATGCGAAGAGTTTGCTGTTCACTCAAACTATCAAGCAGGATACTATTTCGCGTAATAGATTTTCGCAAATCGGGACTTTACGACAATTTCGCGAGTGGTTAAATTCGTGTTCGGCTGGAATACCAACAGGCATTCATATCAGTATTACTGAGAGAGATGCTAGTGTACACGTACGTGTATTGCTTTGCACATGGTTCCAATACTTTAGCGTGTTGTTAATTTCGCGATTCACAAGTGATTCGTGAAATTCGCGAAAATAAAACCCTCGCGAAATATACGGCGTATACTCTAATGGTGTTCAAGATTCAAAATGGCATCCACTTGCTGGTTTATGCTTACCTATATGCTATTTTTCTACCGTCGTGTCATATTTCCGTTTTGTGTTTTAGTTTTTTTGGAAATAAACCCTAAGATTATCCAACTGGCATTGTGTCATCAAATGTAAGTAAGCACGTAATATGTCTTTAATGAAGTAGATGCCATATCAATGTATCTAAAGTAGATATCAACTGAGATATATGTAGCTGTATGCGCTGGAGATAAACAGCTTGAATGCTTTGATTGTCTTCAAGCAAGTTAATGCAATACAATACAATTATATTTACCCATTCCCTTCGAGTTTCTATGTTTCGAGTTTCGAGTAACTTTGCTGCCACCATAGTTTCTTACTTGATAACTATGCTGCCACCATAGCTTTTACTTGCTAACTATGCTACCACCATAGTTTCTTACTTGATAACTATGCTGCCACCATAGTTTCTTACTTGACAACAATTCTGCCACCATAGCTTTAACTTGATAAATATGCTGCCACCATAGTCTCTTACTTGATAACTATGCTGCCACCATAGTTTCTTACTTGATAACTATGCTGCCACCATAGCTTTTACTTGGTAACTATGCTGCCACCATAGTTTCTAACTTGAAAACTATGCTGCCACTATAGCATTTACTTGGTAACTATGCTGCCACCATGGTTTCTTAATTGATAACATAGTTTCTTACTTGATAACTGTGCTGCCACCATATCTTTTACTTGGTAACTATGCTGCCACCATAGTTTCTAACTTGATAACTATTCTGCCACCATAGTTTCTTACTTGATAACTATGCTGCCACCATAGCTTTTACTTGGTAACTATGTTGCAACCATAGTTTCTTACTGATAACTATGCTGCTACCATAGTTTCTTACTTGATAACTATGCTGCCACCATAGCTTTTACTTGATAACTATGCTGCCACCATAGCTTCTTACTTGATAACTATGCTGCCACCATAGCGTTTACTTGGTAACTATGCTGCCACCATAGTTTCTTAATTGATAACTATGTTGCAACCATAGTTTCTTACTGATAACTATGCTGCCACCATATCTTTAACTTGATAACTATGCTGCCACCATAGTTTCTTACTTGATAACTTTGCTGCCACCATAGTTTCTTACTTGATAACTATGCTGCCACCATAGCTTTTACTTGGTAACTATGCTGCCACCAGTTTCTTACTTGGTAACTATGCTGCCACCATAGCTTTTACTTGATAACTATGCTGCCACCATAGTTTCTTACTTGATAACTATGCTGCCACCATAGCTTTTACTTGGTAACTATGCTGCCACCATAGTTTCTTACTTGATAACTATGCTGCCACCATAGCTTTTACTTGATAACTATGCTGCCACCATAGTTTCTTACTTGATAACTATGCTACCACCAAAGTTTCTTACTTGATAACTATGCTGCCACCATAGATTCTTACTTGATAACTATGCTACCACCAAAGTTTCTTACTTGATAAGTATGCTGCCAGCATAGTGTTTACTTGATAACTATGCTGCCACCATAGTTTCTTACTTGATAACTATGCTACCACCAAAGTTTCTTACTTGATAACTATGCTGCCAGCATAGTGTTAACTTGATAACTATGCTGCCACCATAGTGTTTTACTTGAATACTTGCTGCAACTATATATTTTCCTTGATAAGTATGTTGCAACAATAGTTGTTACTTGATAAGTATGTTGCAACAATAGTTGTTACTTGATAACTATGCTGCCACCGTAGTTTCTAACTTGATAACTATGCAGTAACCATATATTTTACTTAATAAATATGTTGCAACCATAGTTGTTTATACTTGATAACTATGTTGTAACAATAGATGGTACTTGATTACTATGCTGCCACCATAGTTTTCAAGAAGTTCTAATAAGGCTCTTAAGGTCTTAAGGCTGTGAGTTGATCAATCGCTCATTTCAAACTATGCTGCCACTATAGCTTTTTCTTGGTAACTATGTTGCAACCAACGTTGTTACTTGATAACTATGCTGCCACAATATATTTTACTTGATAACTATGCTGCCACCATAGTGTTTACTTGATAACCATGCTGCCACCATAGTGTTTACTTGATAACTATGCTGCCACCATAGCTTCTTACTTGATAAATATGCTGCCACCATAGCCTTTACTTGATATCTATGTTGCAACCATAGTTGTTACTTGATAACTATGTTGTAACCATAGATGTTACTTGATGACTATGCTGCCACCATAAGTTCTAATAACTAGTCTTTAGACTGTGAATGATTCAATCGCTCATTTCAAACTATGCTGCCACTATAGTATTAGGTTTGATAACTGTTCTGCCACCATAGTTTCCTACCTATTAACTATGCTGCCACCATAGTGTTTTACCTAATTACTATGCTGCAACAGTAGTTTGTTTTACCTGTTCTATATTTGTTCCAAATATCAGATTATTTCATCTGCTAATAACTATGCTGCCACCATATTATTTAAGAAGTTTTAATCATTTTAGTATCAAAGCTGTGAGTTGCTCAAAATGTATATATGGTTTCAATTAATACGTGCATTGTATTGCTTGCAAATGTCAGATGTTACGACATTCATTTGATCACTGCTGACACCCCGGCCTTACATGTTTTGTTTTTGTTGCTGTAAGTTAATTTGGTTATAAATACTTATTGTATTGTATTGCATGAAACATATACTTGCTCACAAATGTTTCATGTTTTTGCATTAATTTGATAACCATGGTGTAAACAGTTGTGCAAGAATTCTGATGTTCTTGGATAAATCTGTATGCTGTCGCGACATAGACGCTTCTGCAATGCTTTTGCAGTTGGTTTAAAAGCTGAAACAGCATGCTGCAGAACCAAATAGGAGACGGTGTCAGTCAAAAAGTTTTGCAAGAACTCTGGTGTTCTTGAGAAGTGTATATGCTGCTAACATTGATGTTTTGTTTTTAAACGCTTCTTTAGTTGCTTTAAAAGCTGAAACAGCATGCTGCAGAACCGAATTTGGATACCATGTCAGTTATACCTTGAAACACAACAATATTAATTGGCTTTAAAGTCACTTCCTCATCATAACAAAGCTCTGCTCCATCCAGCCTTATTTCCTGAAATTGTTAAAATTGCATTAGGTTATTCATGAAAAACTTGCTTAACTTTCCATCAAGCAAAACCACAAATTATTTGCTCAGGGTGCGACTCTTCATCAAGCAAATCCCAAATAAATTTATGTCAAGGGTCGGCCAAATAACTCGATAACAAATTCATACCTGGTAATAATTAAAATGATAATGCTTCCTGTAGGAAACCAATTACTCTCTGCAGAAACAAAATACAGCTCTGCAGTCAAAATGTATAGTCCTCCAATTATGAATTATTCAGTTTCATCGCCAGGTGTTGCGGCTTCTGGCGGCCCATCAACGAACTCGTCGTGTTTCTGTCCGGGCGTGAGATCTGCAGTGGTTTCATAGTAGAGGGCGAATGCACTGTCACTGCCACCACTGCTGCTACCGTTATAGTTGCTGACGATCTTGTCAGACTCCCAGCCAGAGTCCGTAGGGGACAAAACCTTCACAAGACAAATCATGATCGAACCAAAATTACTGAAAACTGAATAAGACCAGAATTCATAGAAATATAGCATTATTTATGTACGTAAAGTAGCCTACATTTAACTTTGTCATTTCTTTTGCAATCACAAACCAAAATTGTCTCAAAATGTAAAACCATGCAGAAAGTTTAGCAAAGACAGGGTCCACGTTTTGTTTTATGCTGGTGGTGCTTTTACGCAAATAAAACCTTGGATTCTCCTAGTACAGTCCAT